>JAQIXG010005357.1:0-11569 GCA_034700105.1 Oconnorella tubifera | reverse complement strand
GTGTATATATATATATTGCAATTTCTTTGTTTGTTTGGTTTAATATCTATTTTTAGTTTCATGTTATCTGATTTATAACTGTCATTTGTTTGGTGAATTAGAGAATACAATATAAGACATCTTTAAACTTTGTTATATTGATTTTTTTTCTGCAATACTTATTTAAATGATAATTTATATAACTGTCGTAATGTTTCAAACTGGTTTTAAACTGTTCTTAGACTGTCTATTCTAGTGTTATCATTTATATATGATGGTTTCTTGTATTTTTAATTAATAAATGTAACGCTATTACGTCTATTAAAAGTTCAAAAATAGCATTATACATTATTCTTTATAATATCAACCTGTCGATCTGTTTATAGGCTTATCAAGTTGATAATCAATCTTGATATAAGTTTGGCTTTATCAAAATTATTTTTGAATTGCAAAACTAATTAGTAAATTCTTTTTGCAACGTTTTACAACACAGATTTTGCATCGCTCGTCGTCATTGTCTCAATCTAATCAATTAAAACAATTTTATAATCAAAAAACATTAGTTTATTAGATAATCTATACATTTTCTGCGCAAACAGATTATCTGTATTATCTGATAGAATAAATATTGTCGTATCTATTTCTGTTTCTCGCGTCAAAAGATGGGAGGTGGGGGGGTGGATGGAGGAGTAGGCTGGACTCCCTATATTTCAACAGGGGGAGTCATAACCCCCCCCCCACTTGGTATTGTGAAATTTTTTAAAAAATTTGTAAACTTAAATGCATTCTTTGTAACATTTTTTACTATGCCTTGTATATTTTTTTAAAATTATAATCTACTTTCGCATGTTTACAAAAATTGAATCTCTCCCCCCCCCCCAGTTCCTGCAATCTCTTGGGCTTGATATTTTATGCACATCGGGGGGCTAAGCACCCTTAAAAAATCGTACACGTCCGCGCTAGCACGACATTGCACGCGCTTATTTTTGGTCATTATGTGTTCTTTATAATGCTGCGAAAATTATGAATTTAGCAATTAGCTTTTAAATTCATTATTATCTTTAGATCGTTTAATCGATTGAGGATGCTAATGCTTCTATAGTTCTTATTACAGTTCAATTTTATTTCACAAAAACGTTTCAGTAAGCGTAATTACTTATTATTATTTCAAAATTTATAAAATAAATGTAGATAGGCCTAGAAATTTCTTTTTTTCCAAACAGGCACGTGCATTTTTACCCTTTAATCAATTTATGCTATAATACTAATTTTATAAAGTCTATAGGGAATTACTAATTGTGCATTAGTAAAAATACACAATTAGTAATTCGTTATAGATTGAAATAAAATTTAAAATAAATTTGTTAAGTGATAGAACGCTGTACTCGGAACTGATAAGTCCAAATTCGATTTTCATGGAAGCTCACTAATTCGCTTTCATCCTCGAGTAGATCATAGTATACGAACGAAGCTTAAATTAGAAGCTACGTCTGAGATGTCGTTACCGTCATATTAACGTCATGATCATTCATGATGTTCAAATTTATTTATCGAGTCTTTATCATTTTTTATGCCAACGGTAATGCATGATTAATCTTTATTCTTATTATTAATTAGCATAATCGTAACATTTTACATTTAAATTATCTATGGATTCTATGCAGTCCAATGTTATTATATACTATCGTACTTAACCAGATCATCTGAATTTCTAAGTTAAAATCTAATGTATATTTAGAATTGTTAGCGCTTTACTAGTTTAATGTTTGTACTTAATTAATAAATGCGATTAATTGTTACTTGTTTTAAATTGCATGTTTCGTTGAATTATTTCAATTTTATTGACGCGTATTATTCAGATTTGTGAAGATTGATGTGTTTTTTCACATTTGACATTTTTTACATTAATAAATTTAACATTTGGACTGAAAATGAAACTATACTGTAATAGATTATTAATTTTCTAATAGCTTCATCGATTATTTAATTATTATTAAATTGTGTTGATATTTTAATAACATTCTATCTAAATTCATCTAAATAATTCGTTTGGTTGTAATGTTTTTGTTTTGTTGAAATAAATAACAACAGTTTTGCAAGATGCAAAATGTTTGAACACTCTTCGTTACACAAAAATGAAGAATTGTATAATTGACACCAAAATTATTGAAATTTTTGTATGTTCTGAAACTATACTGCACAAAACATCGAAAAAAACAGATTGAAAAATGAATAACAAAATGACACAATTTTAATATTATTAACTTAATCAGCAAAATTTAATCAATGCAAAATTAAAATAAACAATGCTATCAACAAACAGAGAGAGTAAGTTAGCTATTTAAATTATAAACTTAAAAATTTAACAAACACAGTTCACTATTGCAGAAGAAATAAAAATAGTGTCATCTATCAATTTAAATATTTCATCTCCAGCACTATTACAACATTATAACATTTATTATAACATTTATCTACAATTATAGTATTAAGTTTAGCCTAAAAAAAATTGGGTCCAATTCGTAGGTTACACTTTAAACAAATGAAAGTTTAATCACTTCAAATAGTTTTTTATTTAATTTCGCGATTAAAAACTAAGAGAATGATTCTTCACTGGGATTGTATCCTACCATGTGTGGATCTATTTGTAGATGTTGGATCAGTTCTAGTAAGTTAGGTCTGGGATCAGGTAATGTCGTCCAAAGATCCTGCAGACCTTCCTGACAAACTGATTTCCATTTAGAAATCAAATCCTCCAAATTATTGAGATCATTCTGCAAGAAAATATTCAATGAAACATAAAAATAGTTGTTGACATTTTTTGTTTTATTGTTGAATAAAATATCAAATAGTGGATAATATAATCGGATTAATAAAATGTTATATAATGAATGAATCAATTTTTCGATCAAATAATTAAATAAATCTATCAATTAATGAATAAAGCAATCAAATAATTAAGCAATCAATAAATTAAGCATTCAATCAATTAAGCGTGCAATCAATTAGTCCATCTTCTAGCTATTAATGAATCTATAAATGAATGAAATAACGGTAAATTAATCAATCTTGATACTTTTCTATAAAGACATCAATAAATCGATAAACCAACAATCAATCAATAAATCAACGATTCTTTGATTCATTGCTTCACTGATCGATGGATTAATTTACTACTACATATAATTTATAATCGTAATCAACATTTAAATAACAACACAAAATGAAAGCATACATTTTGACATCTATCTTTATTTCCAGTTTTTAAAAATTTCTATTCTTTTGAAAATAGAATAAAAACTAAAAAACAAAAAGAAACCTTGGTTCTATACATCTTCACTAATTTCAACTTTCTTAACGTTTCTTCTTTTCTTCTTATTCTCTCCAACACAGCATCAACTCTTTGTCTTTCCGATAAAAAACCCCCAACTTCGCTCAGTTCTTGTTCCGTGACATCATTTCTATAACACAATGTCGTGTCATCACTGACATGTGACATAACGTCGCATTTATCTGACGCACTTTTCTCTAAATTCATTTCTTTCTCGATATCATTTCGCGTTAATTTTAAAATATCGCAATTTTCAAAATTGCCGATATTTTCAAGAAAAGATTCAGAATTTAATGTAGAATCAGTAGGTATGGATTTGAGGATGTTTAGTGGCAGTTTAGAAATAAAGCGATCATTGTAGTTATAATTTGATTGGATGATTTTTGTATTATTTAAATTTGAATTGAATTCATTTACTTCACTCGTTATATTGTACAAGAGATCATTTTTACTAGACTCTAAATTAATGGACATATCGGAGCATTTTGTCAAAGTATTTGACACAAAACTTAATTTTTTATCATCATCTTCAATCTCCGTAAGCAGATTTAGTTCAACAGGGAAATTTTTTGAAATCTCATTTGAAACAGGAAGTGGCTCTGAAGATGAAGAAGGGAAATTAGGAGCAGTGTTAGAGTTAGGAAGATTATTTGGGAGAGTAATGTCGCATCGTTTTTTAGGTGTCACGTATGTAGAGCTGCTTCTACCACAGCGTTTTAATCGTTGTCTCAATGCTTCGCTTATCTAAAGAATAAACAAAACAAATAAACGAATGATGCTTATCTAAAGAATAAACACAACAAATAAATGAATGATGCTTATCTAAAGAATAAACACAACAAATAAACGAATGATGCTTATCTAAAGAATAAACACAACAAATAAACACATAATGTCAATCAAGGATTTGTTAATACCAATATAATATTTCAATTTATTTCATAACAATTTATGAAATAATTTGTTATGAAATATTAATTATAAATTACTTTTTAAGCGCAAAAATAAAACAAAAAGGTGTCTAATTGAAAGTTCTATGCAGTGTTGATCTCTTTCTGTAGGTATTGTAGAAACTCTATATAAGACGATGACTCGGTACACAACATTATGTTATATGAAATCACACTGTATATGACAAAGACGACACTGAAATAAAGATTTTACTATTTAAAACAATAAAATATTATAATTAAAGTACAACCGTTTTGCTTGCACTGCTCGGTGGTCTTGTTGGGGTATCAGGAATGTTGCTCATTTCCACATTTTATCCCAATCAAAAGTTGCTTTTTCAATAATTTGTCACAACGTTCTGTTATTGCAATAAACCCAATTGAATATTATACAGTTCAATGAAAAAACTGACAGTACTAACTGATGTAAAATTTGCAAATAGATAGAAAATTTGATAGAATACTGTATAACATCGCGTTGAAATGTAATAAACACGTACTTTATTATTGCAAATTGAAAATAAATGAGAAAAGATAGAAAAAGTAAGGTTTCAAGTCGTATAAATAATCCTTAAAAATAAAAACAACAAATAAAAAACAAATAAAAAGATAAATAAAGTTACGCCAATAAAAACAACTAACACGAATCTAATATTAATAAAGTTGATTATAGGTTGATTACGTATAACTAATAGCAAATACATCTAACTAATTGCAAAAAGCAGTAATAACATTATGATAATTAACAACTATCATACTATTTTTGTTTATTATTTTTTGTTTGTTTACGTTTTTATAAGTTACCGCCGAAAAGTTTGCTCATTTACAAAATTATATTTTTATGGAAATTTTGAAATACTATTTTATTATATCTTTATTTCATCAATTAATTGATAGATAGCAACATTACTTGTAATAGTATATCAAATTTTATCGAAATTTTTACATACTATTTAATGATTTGGACAGAATTAATAATATTAAAGTTTACACACTTTTATATGCATATGCTCAGAATTATTGTTAAGATTGTAAATTTCTAATACTCAAAAAGTTTTATAGTCTAATATAATAAGTTAAATTACTTGGTTTTTAAATTTCAGAGTGAATGTAAAAATAAACCAGTAAATTTTCATTATAATTTCTTATTATTTATAGTTAAAATTTTCGAAATACTTGGAAAAATGTTATTGTGTAATTTGCAAAGCCTGCAGTTGGTTTTTTGTTTATAAAAACATGCCTCTAGATCCTGATTCAGCAAAATTTATGAACACATTGGCCTCAGCAATTAATATAAGCTTATACCATCAAATGCGATATATTGATTAATTTATATCCTTTCTAAAGCAACGTTAAATTCAGGGGAGGGACGATCATTACCGCCTTCCCCCCACTCAAGCAGGCTTGAGTAATTTAAAACTGGGGGGTTCAAAAATCAGTTTGAACCCCCCACTAGGGGGTCAAACTGAATAGTGAAAAAAATGTATCACCGAAGTGATACTTTTTTGGTTATTCCTACATTTGGGCTGACTTTCAACATAAAATTTCTTTCAACTGTAGTAGATATTCGGTTCGTGTCACAAAAACTAGATATCACAAGGGGATATCACAAAACCTGGGGGGATATGTCCTCCCTAGCTCCCATGGTGGCGCCGCGCCTGAACTCAAGGGGGTCTAAATATTTCGCAGGAACTGGTTACAAAAAATAAAAATTAAATTTAGAATCTTAGTGGAAAATTTACAATACGAATAAAATGTCAGATTAACGATTAAGTCACAAGAGATTTTTCAATTCATTTTTATAAAGTACAAATGTTACGTTCCAGAAGATAGGTAGTTCGGGGTTCTCATTGGTGTATCGAGACTGCATGGGGCGGGGTGGCTGAAGTAGGTAGCAGGGGAAAGGGATGCTTCGTCAAGTGATCTGTGGTTTCGTCCGTACTGGTGGATGCCCATGAAAATAAAATCGACTTCCTGAAAAAAAACACAGAGAAAACGCAAGTTCATTTATTAAACTTGACTTCAAGATCAATAATTATTCGAGTGGATAATTATAATAATATAGTAAATGATATAATTACGATCACGTTGTTCGAGATAATTATGCAGAAGCGTTAGAATAAACTATAGTGCAATGTTAATTATAATCACGAGTCTAATGTTTATCTGGCTAGCTATTACAACAAGTTAGCAGTATAATATTGTAACTTACTCTATTTATTCTATTTCAGTTTACTTGTATTAAAATGAAATAGAATAAACTAAGAATCGTGATGCTGGGACTTTTTATATGTTCAAATAATTGCGCTATCAATAATGGTAATCATTAGGCCTACTAAAAACAATGTAAATAGATTACAAGCAGGTAGGGCCTATTATAATGTAGTTTCCCTGATATGTATTTGCCTAAATGATACTATAGCTATGAGTTAAATTATTAGCTGCATTAAGCATAGAACCACGCCTTTATACCACTGAGTCGTGTATAGTTAAGTTTTATATAGCCTTAGTACTCCTAGATGTAACTATATGTTCACTTTGTAAAGAGGATGCTGTAATACAGTTTCGAATTAGTAACATACAGTACTATTATAATTGCAGGTTAATCATTATAAATGTATAATAAAGTATTAGGTAATCCACTATAGTTTCGTAGTATTAAACAAATTTCTAAAATATCGCTATTTAACATTTATAAACATTCATCTTGTTAATTAGCCTTGTTATTTAGTACATTTTAAAAACCTTACATAAATGAAACGTTATTTAACACTTAAAAAATACTATTAACTTTAAATTTAAAAATCTGTCAACGAATGTAGCCTACGTTTTAACAGTACCCGTGTAAAAGTATGTTTAAAAGTTAAAAGCACTCGTTTCGATCTACTTTAATAACTTAACTATGGTTATTAAATCTTATTAAAGTTTGTTATTTATAGTTTTGTTAAAGTAGTAATTAAATATCGTTTTATTCCAATCAAGAATATGAATAGAATCTAACAGATGTCTGAAGCCACAAAGTTAGCGAAACAGGATTACTTTCACGGAGTAATGTCGAGGACACAAGCGATCGAGACTTTAACGGCAACCGGTCTCCATATTGATGGATTGTTTCTTGTTAGACTTTCAATACGAAAAGCTAATTCTTTCTCTCTTTCAATTTGCTACAAGAATGGGTTTGAAATTTGAGAAATTTATTCATAAAATCTGTCACGTAAGGTTAAGTTTAACGTCTGGATTATCGTATTATATGAAGGATACATCAGACGTAGCTGTTAATTTAAGCGTCTGACTAAAGAGTGCAGCTAGTTAGGTAAATAGTGAACATTCCGGGGTTCAAACCTGGACCTGACGATTCCGAGTCCAGTGCTTTAACCACTTCACTGACTAGCTCTGACGTGCAAATTGTACTGCTCTTTCATTATATTAAACTTATCGCTATTACTGGGTTAATTATACTGACAAGTTAGAATTATTATGACGAAAATTGTAAATATAATTATTCAATTAGAATTCTGATGGCGAAAAAGTGAAAAAAGTAAGCGATAACCTTAAAAAGGTCATCATTTTTGGAGTAACCCCTTCACCCCTTGGTCAATTCCTAGCTATGCCACTGTTGTGTCTTAAAAATATACATTGAGCCCATTTTGTGTATAGAGTGTACCATTATGCCATTGACGAAGCCTATGGCAAGTTTTCTATACAAGGAGGAAAAGAACATACAAGCATTGAACATCTTATCATCTATTATAGCAAATCTAGGAGCAATTGCCTTGTGGCAAAAACTAAAATTCCCTGTCGAAGGCCAGTAGAACAGGGACCTTATATGTGGCCCGGTGTGACCAGCGACCAAGTACAAAGAGAAGCTAACACGGTTTACTTTCAAGAATGTGTTAGTGTTTAGCATCATTTTTGTAATAGGTCACTTTGGTGGCTGGAAAAAATTATACCGGACAAAATGGTACCGGACAAAATGGTACGGATAAAAGAAAGTATCAGGGTTAGGGTTGTGGTTAGGGTTAGAAAATATTAAATAATGATAATAATGGTAAAATAATACAAGGATGAAAAAGGATAAAAATGTAGTATATTTTGTACCATTTTGTTTTAGTACCCTCGTTTTAGACAATAAATGCAAAATTAAATGTAAATTAGTAATAATTAAGTGTATTATAAGTTAGAGGCATTATAGCTGTTATTATTAGCTTATTGTAATTTAAGAATACTAGATATTTATTTTATTTTATTTATTTATTTCAGAAACAGATAAAATAGATATGTAGTAATTAGGTTAACTAATTAATTTAATTCAGTAATTTTGTTCGGTAACAGTGCGTAATAAGGACGGGCTAATTTCTAATTAAGCCTAATTACTTATACGATGATACTTTTTAAATATAAAATCTAAGTATTCATTATATTTTGCATTACTGTTATATTGTAAGGGCCTATATTTTAGATCACTATTTCTTAGTCACTTATTATCGAACGAAACCTATTTATAAGAAAATATAAACTTACGCATTTTCTTCCACACAAATTATAAATATTTTTTGTACGAATTTTTCCAGAGAAATCGTAGAAATGGGGAAACGGAAGTAGAATTAAGAAAAAGAGCGTGCAATCGAGTTAAGAAAGAGTTTCACACGCATCAGCCTTGGTATTTTGAGAATATAAATCGAGAAGAAGCGGAGAGATATCTTTTAGAATCTCACGGAAGCAGGGATGGAAGTTATTTGTAAAGAAATTAATTAATAAATTCACTAATTATTCAATTAATTAAAATATAAATTTACTTACTATCAGCTTATTAGATCGGCAATAGAAGAAGAGAAATAATTCAAAAGAAAGCAGACTTATGTATACTTAAAAAATTGATAATAGTAGCTTTAATATACTGCTTGGTACAAAAAAAAATAATGAAAAATAACTATAATATAAAACAAATTACAGTATAAATAAGTCAATATAGTTATAAATAAATATTGAATAATACCTAGTTTAATGTACAGGATTAATATTCGGTTTTTAATACTCCTGTTTTTAATATAATAATCTGTTTTTTTAAATATTATTACAAATCGTTTTAACGCGTTATGATTCTGTTAAATTATCGTTATAATTTTTCAGATTACGTAAAAAATCAACAAATCTTCACGTTCTGTCTGTTCTATATCAAAACGAAGTGTATCATTATCAAATCAAAAATCAAAAAGTGTCATTCACACGAGAGAAATATTTCATCGAAGGAATTCCTGATGAATTTGAACATATCATGGACGTTAGTGTGCTTAGTTTTGTTTAAGTTTTTGCAGTATTAAACGCACGATACACTACAGAGCGAAACTTTCGCATATAAACTTTCGCAAATAAAATTTCCGAAAGAATTTTTTTAAATGCGTAGTCTATCCCCACTTTAAAAAGAGCTGATGGAAAAAGAAGATCTTAATCTAATCCATAGGCAAATACTAGCTTTAATTGGTTTCACATTAATTCGTCTACAGACCTTTGGGCTACGAAACTACGAAACTACGTCTTATAACATTATGTGTACATATATTTTGTCTACTGAAACATTAGGGTTAGGAGTAATGTTACGGTTAGTTTGCATTGTAAGGTTTGGGGTTAGTGTTAGGTTTAGAGTTAAGGTTATGGGTTAGGGTTATGGTTAGGGTTAGGATTATTGTAAGGGTACAGTTAGAGTAGACTAAGTGTGTAAAAATGACTTTTGTATACTTGTTGATTTCAACAGCTAATAACTTATTGTTATCAAGACGGTCTGGAGTGCAGGCTTAGCAAACCCTGCACTGCCGCTGTGTCACGTGTTCCAATCCCAACCAATCACAGCCCACACCGAGGTTAGAGTATTTTAAATCTAGGTCAAATGTTAGTTGAATCTAGGTAAAATCTAAGTTCTAATTTAAATCGAAGCCGCATTAGAGTTTTAAGTTTATTGTGATATCACGATTTTAATAAAAAAACTTGTATCTAACTTTGGCAACTGATTATTAGGAACATTAAGATATAATTGAGTCCAGGTAAAATCTATGTCAAATTTAGGTAAAACATAATTCAAATCTTGGTGAAATCTGAAATAATATAGCTGAAACACTGCAAAGTATACGCCTACAATAAACTGGATTTTTTTGTTCTTTTTTGCAAAATATTTAATACAAAAAATCAGAAATATATATATGTTACAAATGTTCGTATAGGCTTGCGGCATATGGCAATGGAAAGAAACGCGGCATATCATGCCCTAGAAAATGAGGCGCATGCCTCTAATATATGCCAGCCTCGAGAGCTCAGTACTCGGGTATTGTTTGTTCTATAATTTTTATGTATATTATTTTTATTAACATTCTTTTATTAACGGAACTTGAATTTTAATCTATTTTATTAAACATTCTTTTCTTAGTTATATGTATATACTTAAATTTATTTTTTTAAATATTGTTTATTAACAATGTATAATGATTGCATGAAGTATTAATACATAATATTTTTGGGTGCAAAAAACTCTTTTATTTTCTGAAGTATAATATGTCCCCAATTTTATTGCTAATGTCTTTAGATCAGTCTGTAACCTTTATGTATTGTGCTGTTCTGATATTCTTTTTATTATACTTTATATATTATATATTAATAATTCTATATCTACACATCGTGAATGGGTTGCTCAAGGTCTTCCGCGTGCTGATCCGACATTTAATTTAAAAACTCTGGAAAAATTATTATATAAACGTTTCATTTGGGAGCAACAAAATAATGAGAGAACACGTGTATCTAATTCGTTACACGATGCTTTAAACGTTAAAAATCAAAATGAATTTTGGAAAGTGTGGAATTTGGTAATAAACTGCAAATTCCAAAAATAATTGAAGGTGCTGACACTGAACATAAAATTGCCAATGAATTTTCGCTTTTTATTGCTAAAAATTCAAACAGCTTAAATGATAATGGTAGAAATGATATTGATCTGAAATTAAAAACTATGTAGGGAATAATTGTGTTGATACTTTATTTGAAGTGGAGGAAATAGAGAGATGTATTAATCAATTAAAACCTGGTAAATTAGCTGGATTTGATAATTTAACCTTCGAGCATCTGCATAACAGTCATCCCATTGTTATTTTAGCTATTACGAAATTATTTATTATTATCATGTTTTTAGTAGGCTATGTTCCAGATGCTTTTGGTAAAGGCGCACTAATTCCTATTCCTAAAGGGAATAGTACTTGTAATAATATTAAGTTTGATGATTTTAGAGGCATTACGATCAGTCCGTTAGTCTCAAAAGTGTTTGAAA
>JAQIXG010005356.1:0-11575 GCA_034700105.1 Oconnorella tubifera | reverse complement strand
TGTAGGTTGCTAGCTCGATAGCAATTGTTTTTGCTTTCTAGTAGCCTCTCAAACCATTGATTTATAATTCTAGAATTTATCGCATAATTTATATTTGTATTGTATTTGGTTTGGAAATAAATAAACTAACTAACTAACTAACTTGTTCTTTTTGTTTCTTTTCTTCTTAATAACCACGCGTTTACTCATCACTCAAGTAATAACTAAGCATTCATTCACTCGTCACTTTGAGTCTAAGTTTGTTAAGCAGTTTTTTGTGCTGATGTGTCTCTAACCAATCGATAAATCTAGAATATAAACTACAGCATTTTATAAAATATACAAAAATTTCACTAATCATTTGATTCCTACACATACAATGCGCAATGCTATTCTTTTTGTGCTGTTGTGACATTAACTAATCCCTCTATGCTTTTTGTGCTGATGTGACGTTAATGCCCATACTCAGTGCACAACACTGTAAATATCCTTTTTATGCTGATGTGACGTTAATAGCAATTCTAAAATACACTTTTTCCAGGCTTATAAGAACTTTGAAATCCCGACTGAACTGACCAGCGTGTGGCGCTATTTGAAGAACGCGTACGCGTCTGATGCCTTCCAAGAGTCCTGTCCAGCAGACAGAGAGATCATCACCCACTATAACCTGAAGGTGACAACTGAGGCACAGATACCAGCAACCAAGTCACAGCTGATGGGGGAGGAGAGAACCTTTAGTATTGTAGGAGAGGAGGCGGCAACATTTAATTGATTAATTCAGTGATTGGTTGAGTGATTGATTAAGAGGAGGCGGCAACCTTTAACTGATTGATTGGTTGATTGATTGAGGGAACGAAAGATGCATGCAAGCTTTAATTGATTGATTGGTTGATTGATTTGTTGATTGATTGGTTGGTTGATTGATTAAGAGACGGATGCAAGCTTTAATTGATTGATTGATTGATTAAGAGAAGAAACAAGATTTAAGTAATTAATTGATTAATAAGAATGCAATATTTATGTAATTAAGTAACTGATATATTATGAAGAGTATGCATTGTTTAATTAATTAATTGATTTATTAATTACAAGGAAGCTACAAACTTTAACTAATTGATTACGCAACAAATAATTTAATTAACGAATTGGTATTTTGCGTATTCATATATTTAATTATCAATTAATTATATAATATAAATCGAGTCATTTTATAAATTAAGATTGCTGCGATTGATTAAAGGCAATTTATATTTAAGCGATTACAGAATAATTATTTACACTTATTAATTTGTTTATTATTTACTTTATTACACTTTACTTAATTAATTTAGGAATTATTATTACTTACTACGCGTTAGTTTGATTATTGTAAGATTTGAAACATTTTAATTTTGATCAACATTTGAATCCTTGGCCCGTGGTTTATGTAGAGACGTTCTACCAGTGTGTCACGGTATTCAAATACTGTCCATATTAGCCTTTTTGTGCTGACGTGACGTTAAGCAACCGTGAGTTGTCAAAATGTTCCAGACAAATTAGCACCGACTATTAATGCTACGAGTTAGGTTTGGGATTTGGATTAAAGTTAAGGTTAAGGTTAGGGTTGGTTAAGGTTAGGGTTATTAAATGAGTTGATTTGTCGGGTTAATGTATTCGGGGCCTATTGTCGGGTTAATGTATTTGGGGCTCTTTTGTCTGATTAGTGTATTTGGGGTCGTTTTGTCGGGGTACCCAAACTAATAAAGCATTAGTATGAGTTTCAATAACAGCAATGATGTAATTTTGTTATTTCGGTGAATAATATTCTTTGATACTTAGATGATATACTTATAAAAGACGGTAGTTTTATATATCGTGTAATATTCTATCAGTATTCTTGTTTCTAAGTCTTTTTTATTTAATATTACAGTGTATTTATTTAGCAGAAATAATCTTTTTATTCATTTTTAATAGATGTATTTTTAGATTTTTATTTCTTCTGTTATGATTTTGTTATTCGTGATAAATTTAATTGTGATTTGTGATGTTTTTTATATTTAGAAGCTTTCGGTTGAAGTGGTTAGAGCACTGGACTCAGAATTGTAATACCCTAGGTTTGAGTCCAGTACTGGTAATGTTTTTGTCGACTTTCTGTACCCTTTACTTAAGTTGTATTTGGAAATATTGACTTTACGACGTTTTAAAAATTATAAAATATAAAGTTTAAAGAATTTATGAAATATGAAATTTGAATAGATCAGACGCACTAATCATTCCAATACTGAAAAATATCATTCTTTTGCACTAACCTTTATCACTTTATAACTTGTGTATGACCGTTTAACGTAATTGTGGCTGATTTTAATGTTAACGCTTCTTTAACCGTTATAATTAACGAATTAGTTTAACGTTATTGTTTATTTAGTCAATTATTATGCGATAGTGATGTCATTCAGTCTTTGAAATATAGTCATAAACGATAACTTGTTACTCCATATACTATTTCTATCTTATAAATATTTGTATCTATCATACTTATTTTTATAGCAGTTACATTTAAAACTGATTTATTGGGTAAATGTTTATAATATCGTGTAATTAATTTTTATGGTTGAACCAAATCAGTTATACATTCCAATTTTTAAAAATAATTTGAATTTTTATACTTTAATAAAATAAATTCAAGTTTTAAATGCGCTTGCCCCCCTGTCATTCCGAAGTAAAATTATTTACTGAGTTAAGCGTTCACTTATCACTTTGTTTTACACGTCCAGTTCAAAATGCATCAATATTTAGTCGTTTGTGCTGATGTGACTTTAAGCTATAAATATTAAATTAAATTTAAATGTATTATTTTGTTTAAATACATATTGTTACAGCTAGTTTTGAAATCAATATTGCTTATATCTGCTCAAATGGGATCTATTTTTTAAATCTATTATGATTATGTAATGCTCAATTATTGAAGCTTCAGAATTATTATTTTAATATAATACTGATTTAATGGTCAATCTATATTTTTATTTTTTGGGGGGACTCGGGGAGATACAAACTTGTACATTTTTTGTAATTTTCGGTTATCATTTGAAACTGAATTGAACAAAAGTGAACAGAATCTTTAATATGATATTTAAATGAGTATAATCCACTAGGAAAAGCGGACTGCATTAAGAGTCAAGCGGTCACTCATCGCTTGGACTCTTGGCGTTCACTTATCACTTAATTTCTCAGAGTCAAATATTCACTCATCACTTAATTTCTAACAGTCAAGTGTTCACTCATCACTTGGACTCTTATCCTTCACTCATCACTTGGACTCTGTAAAGCTATTTGACAACATTGACATTATCTTTGACTTTGTTTTATGCTAATTGATACTGATATTATATTCAAATGCCTTGATTGTAAACAACCGCAGGGTTAATTCCCCCCTCCTCTTTTGATTTTTCTCCTGTAAACATGGTGATTTTTGATAATAAAGTTATGATGTTATAAATAAAGAATCATTATTTTATGCAATAAAAAACTGATTTAGAAAATTTATCGTCTTGTTTTTATTTATAACTAATTGCTAAAGTAGGCCTAACCGTTTTTAACAGATTAGTACTATTATACATATTGAGTTAATTAACGGGAAGCATATCTCATTACTATCTAAAACTAGTTTAAACTAGTTAAAACTAATGTTAGTGCAGATTTGAATTTGAACTTACGAAGAGTTACAGCAGTGAAATAAATTAACCAAGTCCTATAATTATATTTAACATAAGTTAGCAAAGATGATTAATTCAATGTTTAAAATTTCTTCACAAAGCACAGATTCCTTATATTTGAAAATGCAAACAATTCGAGTAGATCACTGAACACAATACTATAAAATTATTGATACAATGTAAATTCAAATTACAATATTGTTGTATAAATAGCCTCTTTTGTGTTGATGTGACGTTAACCAATAAAACCACAACGAGTATCATCGAATTGTCACTGATGGTTCCTTAGAGAAGTGGAGGACTGGATTCAAAATCGACAGATCCAGATTCGAATCCCGGATGGCTCACGATTTTCTCTAACTCGCTGCACCCTTCATCAAAACGCTTAAATTGACAGCTACATCTGAGGCATAGTTTACATATAACGTAATCCAGACGTTTAAACGTAACCTGAACTTGACTAGTGTGTCTGATCAACGCGCACTAAACGTGAGAAACACTCTCATTGGACACCCCCGAGTGAGATCTGAATGAGATAGAATGAGGCAAAAGATGAGTGGGAGGAGCCAGTTTCATAGCTCCGCCCCCTGATTGAAATAGACACGCCCCTGTGCTGGTTTCAGGGGCGAGGCCCGCGGGCAATAAGGGCCGACGAAAAACAACTTCCAGTAGAATTTGTCTAAATCTGATAAAAAAGCAGAACTTATTTCTATTTATATAATTATTAAAATACATTTTTATTAGTGTAATCGAAGTAGAAATAAGATTTCAAGTATTTACAATCGAAATTATAATAACTAGGACTAATAGAGTTTTTACAAATTTAAATTGAAAAAAAGCACATTCGTTAAAAAAAACTAACGTTAAATCAAGCAACAAATTCAATCATAAAATATAGGTATCTCGACAAATCAGCCCCGTCATTAGCCCCACGAATCGGCCCCGTCAATACATTAAATTTTAGTAACCAACCCTAACCAGCCCTAACCCTAATCCAGTGGCGTAACAACCTCACCACAGGCCCCACAGCAAGTTTTTGTATGAGGGGCCAATAAAATTTCGGGACTCCCAGAAATTACAACATAAAACCAGTTTCAATAGCGATGACCTTTTTTTTATTTTTTTTATTTTATTTTTTTAGTCCTTACTCTTTCTTAGCACATTTTCACCTCGTAAGCTTACTACAACTGTACCATTCTAATTGTAACTAATAGCTTGCTTGATAATTCATTGCTCACTGAATTTTTTTTATTTTGGGTCGGGCCCGGGCCCCCCAACACGCCCGGGTCCCGCAGCATTGCTGTAGCTGCTACCACGATAGTCACGCCACTGCCCCATTCTATTTCTAACCAACCTAACCCGAAATTTAATTCTAACCTCAATTCTAAATCTAATTAACCTAACTCCAAACCTAATAACATTCCGCGACTGGAGGGGGGCGTATCCTCAGTGTTTGTCAATCACGTTGTATGTTAACATATTACCCCTCCCCCCCCCCGCCCCCACCTATTTTAAATTCTTAACTTTAGCAATACTATTGTCACGACCTTTGGTTTTTACAAAAGAGGAAATTGCGCAAAATTAAATTAAATTCAATAAGTCGATTTTATCCCAACTTAAAACATTTTCTCATTTACGCAGAGAATATTAACTGCTAATTTGAAAACTGCATTTAGATTTTTACGAAAATAGTTTCTAACTAACCCGTGCACCCACAATTTTTATTATCCTGAACAAATAATAAATAATAAATCTAAATAATAATATTCTAAGTAATATTTCAAGTCTTATAAAAGCAGAGAACAGCGGGATCTTTATAATTGAAAACTCAAAAAGGAAATGAACGCTCCGGGCTGTTAAGAAGCATCAAAAAATATTTCTGGATGTAATTTTTTTAAATATACAAAGAATGAAAATATGATAACATCTCTTTTAGTTTAATTATCATTTTCTGGAACACCCCCCCCCCACCCTTCCATCATTTAAAGAGAAGAAGCGATGGGGCCACCGCCCCCGCCGCCCCATTATTATTTTTACTTTTGACAAATTAATTAACAATAAAATATTATAATCATTAAAAGTGGGGTGCAAGTGTTACTACACCCCATTCCCATTAATAGACTAAAACTAAATGATACATATCATTAGTTGTTGTTATAGTACATTTTAAATATAAATTGTATATTGTATTTTATAATTAGTAAATTGGTGCGTTCTATTGTTTTAATAAAACTCGTTTTAATAATATCTTATTGAAACAAAATAATTTGAATAAATTTATATTTAGCAGGTAATGAAAGTTGTAGACTGTCTAATAAAATTCCTGTTTAATTTAATTCATAAAATGATGCATGATAAGAATTAAATATAAACTTTAACTGATAAAATAAAAGTGATTGATCAAATCGGCCCTGACAAAACGACCCTGACAAATCGGTCACGAGACATTAATTCGATTAGGGTTTGGGGTGAGATTCGAGACTAAAACTAAAGTTAGGGTTATAATTATAGTATCAGGAACGCCGGTGGCGTAACAACCTGACCACAGGCCCCACAGCAAGTTTTTGTACGCGGGCCCAATAAAATTTCTGGACTTACAAAAATGCCAACAGAAAACCAGTTTCCACAGTGATTAATTCTTTTAGTCATTACTATTTTTTGGCACACTACTTTCACACGTAAGCTTAATACAATATTACAATTCTAATTGTAGGCCTAACTGATAGCCTGATCATTAATTATAATTGCTCACTGAAATTTTGTTATTTTGGGTCGGGCCCGGACCTCCCAACACGCCCGAACCCCGCAGCATTGCTGTAGCTGCTACCACAGTAGTTACGCCACTGGGTAACGCATCAATTTATATTAAGTTGAGGGCTAAACCTATTAAATGAGTTGACGGGTCATTTTGTCGGGTTGATATATTCATAACCTTTTGTCTGGTTATTGTATTCAGGGTTGTTTTGTCGGGTTTATGTATTCAGAAACATTTCGCTGGGTTATTTTATTCAGGACCATTTTGTGCGGTTGATATCATAGCTTATGACATTATAATTTTGACAACTCTGATTGAACTGAATTGAGTTTAGTGTAGGGACAATATGTCAATTTTTTGCGAAATAAGTCAATTATTATTTTATTATTAATATTATTATTACAATCTAAATTAAAATCATGTATAACTGACCTGCGACTACAGAAGCAGTAGATGATAAAGTTCAAGGAAGAATTGGCCACGACAAAAAGGTCACTAATTCTTTCGTAGTAGAACAGACGACTTGGACAGCCGGGTGAGGTCATAAAAATGCTGATGAGCACCTGTTTAGTTATTTATTTCATATTTTATAATTATTCATAACACAATAATTATAATCAAATTTCAAACTGCTAATAATAATATTTTCGTTTATTTCAGAAAAAATAACATAAACTCAATAAGTTAAGTATTGTATATATTATAAAGATTAATAGAAAATAAAGATATTGTACACAACTATAATAATGCAATGAATAGCGTGCTTGATTTATGAAACACACGTGCAGTCAGATCCTATTACAAAAGTAATAACATTTTATAAGATAATATAACATATTTTAATTACATTTCGGCTAAAAAAGCGATGGAATTAAGATTATTATAAAGACACAAAGAAATGGTAATAATATTGAGGTCGATATAAAAAAAGATATTTTATTGCATCAGCGACCCTTATGTTGACAAGATATGTGACGACCCTTTTTAACAGTATTATACAGCGAAATCATAACTTATTCGCTAAGGGGCTCAACACCTAGAGTCCATATAATGTAAAATTATAGGGGCCCTAAAATTGAAACTTATATGGCTTTTCTTCAGGACCCCATGATCGAAATGAGGGGCCCATTGTGTACTGTGTAACCTGGACTAGTCATTTATAGAATGTCATGACAATTCATCTACAGACGTTTGATCTACAACGAACAATATATGGTCTGTTGACATTTGGTCTACTGCAACGTGAGGGTTAGGTTTAGGGTTAAGTTTAAAGTTAGGGTTAAGGTTATGGTTGTCGCTATGGTTACGATTATTTAATGGTTATAGGGTGGATCAAATGTCGGTAGACCAAATGTTGGTAGACGTAGTGTCGTAGACCAAAAATCTGTAGATGAATTGTCATGAAACTCTTTATTTTAATTGAATTTATTACACAATGTTACCTGCGTTACCATTGCGGGAGATTGACTGACAACAAACACTGTTACCACAACGACCAACATTAAAGTGATGTCATCTTCAGAACTGCTAGTCCTAACTGATTTACATTTCTGATGTCTCATCGCCCGCCTCTGTTTAGTGCGACGCAGCGCTGATATTAAGCGTTGATTTAACATTAGCAGTGTTACGACTGGTACAAATAGCATTATCTGAAAACATTTGGTCAGCATCTTTTATTTTAAAATAGTTTTTCTTCGTTTATTTTATTTATTGCAAATGAGTTACTCTAAAAATATGTTAAGCCAAAAAATATGTTAAGCCAAAAAGAATAAGGCTTATACAATGAAATACATTAAAATATTTAATATAAACTTATACATTTTTAAATGTATTAAATACATTAATAAGTTCAGTCATGAAATAGATGTACAATAAAGTCAATAAAATAAAGTTATTATATTAATTATGATCATATTAAATTTTAGATATTTTTAACATATAACATAATTGCATTATTATAAAATTGTAAGCATTAACTAAAACAATGATTATTAAGATTTCATTTTCTTTATTTTTAAATAGTTTATATGTCTTCATCTAGAACATAATCTTTAATTTAAACTCGATCTTAAATATGATTCCTGTACAAGCCTCGGGCAAATATCATTTCACTAAAATTAGAACATGATTAGTTCTATTGAAACTGTTCCTGGAAGTTTTAAAGAAAACTCTGAAGTTTAGTGAATTGATTAACTTTGTTAATAATTCTACATTTTTGTTCCTATAAACAAGTGTGATATTACATTAAAATGCTACGTGTTATTACATTGTCGGTTTATATATTTTGTCATAATTTCATCTTAGTATCTTACTTGTAAACTACTAAATGCGTCCTTAAATAGAGAAATAAACTTACATTTTTCTGAAATGTTGAAAAGTGACAAGATATTGTCTTCACTTTAATTGAAAGAAAAGTAACAAAAAGTAAACAAAAAAAAAAAGAATTACTGGTATTTACAATAGCCAACCAATAATTATTGACATAATTACTTGTTTACATTTAAAAAAAAACATTAATTAAATCATATGAATTCTAATGACAATACAAAAACAGTTATTACAATATATTAGTTTTTTATCATTTCAAGATTGAATATTTACCAGAAAATAGAGCACATTTGAGTAGACAATCTTATAAACTCTATCCAGCATTAACTGAGAATCAACCAAAATCACCGCACCCTTCCCATTCCCCCCACTGTTATTTACCCCATCCACTGACCCAACCAAGCCACCCCTAACGTCATCACCGCCTCCTGAACTCACCACATCGAATTCAAAAAATCGCGTCAAGTTAAAAACAACAGAAAACATTACGACGCAACCCACGTGAATTCTAGCCTGTCTCACTGAACACAAGTCTTTGGCTCTATATGGGTAACACACTGAAACATAGCGATTCAAAGTCACGAGGATTGTCAAGTAAATTGTACCAGTTTCCGCCATCAGAGCGCAGGGGTACACGTACTTGCCCAAATAAGGCAGAGCTGACACCATACCAGGTATTTCACACGCGAATGTGTCTATTGAGGTAAGAACACGAAGGATGAAGACAGTGCACAGAAAGAGGGTATCAGCTACCTCAAGGGAGACTAGAAGGAAAGGAGTGGCTGTTTTGGAACGGTCGTGCCAGAGGCAGATCATCGAGAGGGTGTTGCCGGCGAATCCGAATAAGCAGAGAGTGCCCATCACGACAGCTTCGATGATGAAGTCGTAGATTTTACAGGAGTAGGTTAACTGATCGGATGATGTCGGTTCTGAAGTGATGTTTAATTTGAGGTGATCACCAAAAAATGGATCGTTGTTTGAAGATGAAACATGAGATATTTTATGTGGGAACATACTAATATTATTATTGGAATATTTCGCGTAATTCTTAGATAAATCGTCCATATTCGCTGCATCGTCATTAGATGATATTTCATCATTAAAATAAAGGCTATCATCCAGAGATAAATCCTTAACAATTATATTTGACGACAGATGATTACATGTATCATTTTTGCTATCGATTACAGTTGATGATATCTGATTAAATGTATCAGTTTTGTATTCTTTGTTATTGTTAGCTTGGCGATCGTTTGAACGCGACATCCTCAGATGTTTGCTGTAAGTACTTTTATTAGTCGTCTTAAAATTTATAATGAATCTCTTTTGTGTATCAAATTTCATTGACTTTTGATTTGATGAAACATTACTAATGTTTGGAAAATGTGTTTTATTTCTAGATAATCTTTTGTCAGAAATCAAAAGTGTACGTTTTTCAGGCCTGGAAGGTAACTGTAGGCTAGCAGGCTCTCGAGGCCTGGAAGAAAACTGTAGACTAGCCAGCGTTAGTAGCCTTGAATCTAGACAGCCTACGCTTTGCGGGCTAGACTTTTGGCTAAGATGCACACTAACTACCGCTGCCCCGGAGCCAATAGACTCTTGTGAACGAATTAGGTCATTTGATTGTTTATTAAAAATTATTTTGTTTTTTGATAATATTTCAGCGTATGTTTCATTTATCCAGCAGATTAACATAAAGCAGAAAATATTTACTTGAAAGGTAGGCTTCCACATTTTCTTATAAGAACAACGCTGTTTGATTATATCTATAACAGAAAGTAAAATATTGTCAAAATAAATTCAATGCAAAATTCATTATGTCAATGCCACTGTAAATAAAAATTATTGTGTACACACATATCCATCTTTTTACGAGGTTACTGTTCTCTAATATATCATAATTATCATCATTAAAGTTTACACAGAATTTTCAAAATTAATTTAGTTCTTATTGACACTCTCGGTTATATCGCTAATGCTATAATTATTATCTAAATCAAATCATTATTACAGTAATTTAGAACTGCGAAGACTTCTTAATTTTGTTTTAATTATTCCTACTAATACAAGTAATTAAACAATAAGCCGATTACGATTTTCATTTACACGCTCTAATATCTTTGAAATCTATTCTAGTTTTTTCAGCCTATAGTCTGGAATCTTTTTATGCAAAAAATCTCTAGTTTTATTCAAGCGCAAAGTCATTTGATTTCCTTGAAAACTGAACTGATTACAGACTGATTCGAGATGGAAATGTCATTGTAGCACTTAACCCTTTTTTGCATTGCACTCAGTAGGCCTAGGTTACCACCCCCCCCCCTCCAAACCCCACCGCTCCCTTGCATTTCACTTTCCGTATATATGTATCTGTCTGTCTGTGTCTCTGGTCGTCTGTCTGGATCTCTCTGTCTTCTGTCTGTCTGCCTCTCTGTCTATATGTGTGTGTGGGTTTGTCTGTCTGCCTATATGTGTGCCTGTCTCTGTCTGTCTCTTTCTGTCTGTGTGTCTGTCTGTCTTTCTGCTTGCCTGTCTGTCTGTCTGTCTATCTGTCGGTTTATCTGTAGATCTGTCTCTCTGTCTGTCTGTATGTTTGTCTGTCTGTCTCTCAATCTGTCTGTCCGTCTGTCTGTCGTTCGTTCATATTTCATTCACGAACGAGAAATTCTGTCATCAGTTTATTACATGAAAAAATATAGCTTAGCCCCCCCCCGTCGGCGGAATTGTTATATATATATATATAATCTGGCTGGTGGTTTTTTGGTGGTTTTTTATAGGCTGGTGGTTTTTTGGTGGTTTTTTATAGGCTGGTGGTTTTTTGGTG
>JAQIXG010005355.1:0-11575 GCA_034700105.1 Oconnorella tubifera | reverse complement strand
TCCCTCTCTTTCTTTCTTTCTTTCTTTCTCTCTCTTTCTTTCTTTCCTTTTTTCTAACTTTATTTATTTGCTTTCTCAGTAGCAAAGTTGAACGATCCAAGGGACACTGCCTGAGTATACTCCTTTTTTTCTTTTTCAATTAAACCGAATATAAAAACAGAAAGACATAATGGTCAAAAAATACCTGATACAAGATCTTTTTGTCACAAGAGAAATTACAATCAAGAAACTGTGAATTGTTTGTCTGTACTTTTGCTACACCATTTAACCTAAATCTTGGCCTCTTCCTTCATCATTGCTTAACCCATAACCCCGGGGGGGGGGGGGTTATGGGTTAAGCCCTTCCTTCCCACAGTTTTGCCTTAGCCCCTAGACGCTTGCAAATCCTTGTTCTTAATCATTTCATTCCTTTCTTCTGTTTTCTCTGTCAATTATTTCTTTCATTTCTGTTTCACTTTAAATAATAGACAAACTTTTATGTTTCATATTCTATCCAGGATAAATCAAAGGCTTCGTTATTTTAATTATATTTTCCTGCAAAACAGGAAGATGACGATGATAGGCCGTTCGTGTCACGTGTCATCAGTAGGCTGGCTAACTATGACGGCGGGGTCATGCAGCCTAGCGTTGACCCCGAGCCTGGGACTGAAGAACCTGATGCTGTCGACGATTCAGCGGCGACCGACAAGAAGGGATCCAAGAAAAAGAAAAAATCCGCTTCCGCTAAAAAGGTATCGCAATTACTTGCATGAATAATTATGTAAAATTAGTAACCTTTGTTATCAACAATTTATTAAAGGAACTTTTATTACAATTTGGACCTAGAATAGATGCAATAGTAACTTTTGTAAAATTAGACGACATTGCAATAATAATTATTAATTTAGCGTAATACTGTTGAATTTTTCAATGTTTATCTGTAGGCATTAACATTGAAAATTCTCTGTATATACTATGAATTATGTGCGTTGAAATAAATTAATCAGCACTTTAAGAGATAAAGTCTCCCGAATAGCCTAGGCCTAATACAAAAAACTCATTAATACAATTCCCTACTTTTTACTAAAATAATTTTAAATCCTTAGCTTAAATAATTTCTCCAATTGACTTTCTCTCAGCCAATTGACTTTAAATATTTTCATTATCCCTTTCAAGGGCCATTCCTTTTTATCCCGAAATCAAAAATCTATTCAGTTTAGAAAATCTAGAATATCCTTCTTTATTTCGAGAATTTTCCCGATGTCACGTGTGAAGGAAGTTATCGAGGCGTGTTAACTTCAAAGGCACATTCCTTCGCATTTCTCGTCTTGCCTAATCCATCTTTTCAACTTGCAAGCAATAATTTCAATGTCTGGTGCTCATTGCAGTGAAACGCGAAACAGCCGCGGATTATATTTACATATCTCTTCGCTTAGTTTTTTGCTTTGAAAGCCGTCGTGGAGATTTATTAGGCAGAATTGTTTTGGGGCACCCTACTCAGGAAATGACAGGCGTAAATTCTAACATCATTTCGATTGATTTTAGAATCTTTAAAAAAATCAGAATTTCTAAAACGTGATTAGTTAGAATTATAATTTAGATGATGATGCTATAGTATTTTTTGAAGGTTGAACCGTCCAAGCTGCAAATAAACTTTTATTTTGGAGGATTTGAGGTTCCCAGCCACTTCTTTATTTATTTATTCACTCCTGTTTTGAATTCTTTTTAGCAATGTTAATGATAAATAAACAGAACGAAACAGATTACGAACATCAGATCACTGAAGATATTCATCAAGGCTCTAATTACTTCATCAAGTCTTTAATTTATTTTATGTTGAAATAAAATTAAGTCGACTTCAGTGCTTATATACCTAAACGAGTTAGGAAAAAGCTAAAAATAAAGAAAGAATTTATTGTCGATTGCGAAAAGGAAATTAAACCATTTGGATTTGCATTTGTAAGGGATAGTAGCAGCCAATTATACTGCGATAAAAAAAGCAATATATAACAAGACTGTACATGAAAAGATCTTCTATTTCAATAAATTTTGTATCGTTATTTGTGGATTAAAGAGATCAAATTATAAAAGCTGATATCACTATAATGGCAAACTGACTTGTGTGAAAAAACAATTTACGAGTATGAAAACATATTATTTACTATTTTAGGTTCGAATCCTAATAGAACTTAATGTATTACTTACTTACTTATTGCTGTATTACTGCTCCAATCGTTAGAAATAATTTTAATTCAGCATCTATAGTATACAAGTCTCTTTTAGACGAAATAAAAGCATAGATAATTATTGAAATTTTTTAATTAAATGTGTTCAAAACTTTTACATTTTTTCGATATGCGTTTTCAAGACTCTGCAGTGCTTATATACTTATAAATTTGAATTCACCAATCAAACAATAAGAAATATAATTAAAAAATCTAACTCAAAGAAATATACATAAACGGGAATAAAAATAACCTAGATATCATTCACAAGAACATTTGAGAATATGACAAATATTTTAGTAATGCGTAATGTTATACTGTATTATATGTTATAGCCTCAGAAGTTGGGCACTGTGCTAGGAGTCTACTTTCCCTGCATTCAGAACATTTTTGGAGTGATTCTCTTTATTCGTCTGGTTTGGGTTGTGGGAACGGCTGGATGGCTGCAGGCCTTCACCATCTGCTTTATGTGCTGCTGCTGCGTAAGTATACGCGTAATCTCTTCATTTATTTTATTTATTTATTTATTATTTATTTATTTATTTATTTTTTATACATTTATAAACACTACACGCCAATGTCATAAACACAATGAAGAGTCAATGTGAAAAAGGGCACCACAGACCCATATGGGACAAAACATTTGGATCTTAATTCGTGTTACGTACTGATTGAATGTTGTTTTTTCGCACTATACAATGTACAGTCAATAGAGAGTTACAGTAATTTTGTAATGATAGCTTCAAAATAAATACAGGATGGGCCAATAAAATAATAGCCAAGTGAAAATGTGACAGGTAAGCCAACATTAAATAGTTAAGCTGACACCGTGTAACTCATATGTACGTAACTGCATGGATCATATTTAAATTATCAAAATGAATATTTGACTCAATATCAATGACTGAATTGTTATTTTTTTCACAATAAAATATATTACAATATTACAACAGTACGACTTTTTAAGTTGTTAAGCAAAATCAAATTTCGACAAAATGTCAAAATGCTGACAAAACGATAAGGCTTTTTTCTGCTGTGTAAGCGCATTGAATGAATGAAAGGAAACGATTTTTTATATCAGGAAATCCCAAGCACGTCCACGTTCAGAGGTCAAATAAAATCTTTCCGTTTATTCCACACCAGGAGGATATAATCCACTGAGCTTTAACTCGACCTTCTAGTCCAGAACTTCTGAATCGAATTTACACTCATCTCGAATTGTAAATTAAGATCTGACCGGAATATACCGGTTGGAACCGGATTAGATCGGAATAACCCGGCCGGAAGTTACCGGAAATAAGTTGAGTAGATCGAAAGTGATCGATATTGATTTGAATGGGCAGAAATAAATGCTGTATATCATATGTGAACGAAAATTAACAGTATAGGCAAATTTTTGAATAAACGATGCTTTCACAGTTTAAAAAAAGAAATTGAGTTCATGCAATAATAGGCCAAGAAATGATAGGTTTTTTATATTTGTATAGAAATAGTAATACAGACGCAATTAAGATTTAGTTTATATTTTAAAATCAATAATAAAGTTATTTAGATGAAACACATTTGACAACATTTACCAAAATAAGGTTTTCCTTTCCAATCATTTATTAATTCGTTGTATCAACAATGAACTTGTTTGAAAAAGAAACGATTAGAAATAACCTTTTTAAGAGAAGGTAGACACATACTCGTGAATGCTGTACATATATGCTGTAATAAAATAAAAAAACTTGATTCAAATCCCGTTATTCGAGTTAAGCTTCGAACCTGAGATTCTGCGTTGATGATTGTGTTTGAAATTTGCGTTAGGAATTTGACTCTTAGGCTGAGAAAACTAAGATGACCCTCTTTAATAGTTTCAGATATATTTTATATTTTTTTAATTTAATATTTAATATTTTCAGATATACCTTGGAAATCCAAGATAACAAAACAGATTTAATATACTTTATATAACTATCCATTCTGAATTTCTGTCTCAAACCAGAGAACATCTATCTGAAATATAGCAACGTCGGCCCCTCGAACTTTTACAAAATTAAACACCCTTCTATTAATACCTATTTCAACAAATATTATTTACAGTCAATGAATTACTGAACCAAATGCTGTGCTTCAGTTTTATGCAGAAATCCAGAAGTATCTGTATGATTGCAGTCGACTTTATGGAGCAGAAACCATTAGTTTAACGTACGATCATTGAATGCCAAAAGTCACGCAATGTTCTACTATACAAAGTTTCACTGAAATAATGTGATACTTTTCATCCATGGATTGATCATGTATAGGAATCCATATACTTTGCTCGTGATTTTCACTAGAGGGAGAATGACAAAATTTACATAAAAATCGATCTTATAATTAAAACACAATAGGAATAAATAATCAAAGATATTCATATTTTTAAAACAACTGAATATGCAATTATTGTTGTCTTTTGCTGTTATTGTTTTCTGTGTTAGTTGTTCTCGGTGCAACTGTATATCAGTGTATATCATTGTTGTTACTGTTGTTAATAGTAATTATGCGTCATGTTATTTTCTTTTGATTTTACTGTAGATGTTCTGGTTGTTACTGTTGTCCGCATGCAACTTTTTTACGAAATAAGTCTTTATTTGATTCTCTATAATGAATACACCAGAAATCTTGATATTACAAGCAGTAGCAACAAATTCACGAGCAAATACCAATTGTTAGCATTTGTGAAAAGGTCTCTGATCCCCGTCTATGATCAACTGAATGGACAGGAATCCCGGACCAGTGGACGGTTGATTAGATAGACGTAGGACAGGGAGCTATAATGTCCTACTGTGCGGATCAGACTAATGCGATTGTGTGCAAGGCATGACATTCGTGGAAAATCTAATCTGGCCATCTTTTCTCAGTCCTCCTCTTTTTGTAGAGAAATGGGAAAAATCTATTTGAAGACTTGTATTGAAGTAAATTTGTTTATAGAAAATAATGAAATAATGATCATTTATAAAATAATGATTGTTTATAGAAAATAATGATTTTTTTGTTTAGATAGTCCCATACATATTCATAGCATATTATACTTCGTACATCAATACTTGCGATGTAGGCAAAAGCTATTATAAAAGACAACTAATGAGTTTCTTGCAGGCTGATGAATATGGAATGCCTATCTATTAGCATTTATCCCAGTAAAAATCTAACGACTAAAACTGAATTATCTTTTAATCGAGATCATAACCCGTACCTTAACTTACTTTTTAATTAACTTTCAATAGGTTACAATTATCTGCCTACAGAGCTGTTTCGTACCTAAGAATACTGGATCTATTGCGTTTAGGACATCTATGTATTGAACAGTGAAGTTAATAAGCATAGAGACCCATCATACGAAAATAAGTTGGGCTAACAATAGTATTACGTATATTTAAATTCAGCAATATTTGTACACATATGCCTAATTAATAAAGATGTTGTTCTGCACACAAAAGCATTTCAGTTTGTTGTTAAAAACAAAAATGAAATATAGATACCATAATTTTAGCTATGTTTTCTTATTAATTAACATTATTGATCAGTCATTAAAAGGTCAGTGAATCCATTTCTGAGTCTCACGGCTTTATTTTTTCTACCTCTGACTGATTTATTTATCGTTCGATATCTTTCTCTTTCCGCTTCGAGATCGTCTCACGACGTTTCTAATCTCGAGTTTACAGGCAATCGCTAAATCGAATTTAACGCCCGGTACTCAATCCTGAGAGGCAGGTTTAGGTGACAAAGATAGAGAGAGATAGAGATAGAGAAAGAGAAACAGAGAGAGAGATATAGAGACAAAGAAAGAAAATGGCTGAGAAAGAGACAGAGAGAGACACACTGAGAGAGACAGACAAAGAGAGAGAGAGAGAGAGAGAGAGAGAGAGAGAAAGAGAGACAGAGAGAGACACAGAGAGAGAGAGAGAGAGAGAGAGAGAGAGAGAGAGAGAGAGGGAGAGAGAGAACAAATAAATTTAAAAAAAATAAAATATTACACCTTTTTTACTATTTCAAAATAGACGATCTCAAATCAGTTCAACAACATTATGTGCGTCGACATTTTGTATACTTGATAAATGGAGTTATATTCTCTCGCTCTCAGTGTGTTCTTTCATCCCATAGATATTTTATTTTATAAGTCACTAACATGAATTTGTTTTCTGCCCTATATAAATTTCTTTTAGGACTATTTCTAACTTTAAAAACATTTTATTACGAGCTTGCAAAATTTATTCCTTCAACAGGGAATGCAATCACGTAGCAAACAATAATTTTTCAATCTTTATTTTTAAAGTATACGTTCAATAGAAATTAACAAATTTCGCCAATCAAAATTATTGCCTTAACTAAGTAGGGCTTATTAAACGCTCTTTTATTTTAATTTTGTTCATGGAGATTTTGCTCAAAAGTCAACCCTCGATTAATTATTTCCCCATTTGTTTTTAAGCCAATTGTGATAGTTTAGTTGCAAGTTTCATGATTCTAGTTTTAGACTGACAAAAGCAAAAACATTTCATCGTGTCTATCTTAATTACAATCGCACTGGATTCAAAGCCGTTAAATTCCCATTTTAACTTTGTTCGCGATTTTCGAATCTATTCTTGAATTGCTCTTAGCAAATCGTGCTATTTTGACTTGACGTTTTTTCTAATTTCCATGTAAAATGTTCAAAAATAACTACAGTAGAATAATCGAGTATCTTCCATTCTCTTTCTAATATTATTCCATTTATTATTGGGATGTTTTTAAAAATTGTTGTAGTTCAGAAGAAATAAGAATTCGATCAAACCGTAAATCAAAAGCCGTGTTTAAAGCAATAATTCTTATAAATTATAAATATTTATCACATTTTTTCTAACCTTGTATAGCTATTTAAATAAGCTATTCTTTTAAGCTTAAAATCATAATATATTTAGCCATTTACTTTATAAATTATATAACTAAACTTTCTAAACTAAATCTAAAAACTGTAAGTAGAGTAAAATTATATAAATATTGGATTATATCTAGGGTCCTATAGTACGTTATAACGAATATAGAATTTACTGAATTCTTTTCTATCGAGACCTTTTTAACATCTCAATTCAACTCGGCCATCAATCACCATCATTATTTCCTGAATATTTTCATACAATCAGTAAGTCGTTGGCAATATATTATTCAAGGAATACTGGAAACAAAAACCACGATAGAGTTGTTTGAAATCTCATGAGTATAATCCATCATTGACACAGAGCATCTACTTTTTCTTGTCAGAGAAGCGATTCAATACTTTCTGAAGTTTTTTGGTGAACAGATCTATAATAAATTTCATAGTCACTTTTGTTCAGTCCATAAGTTATATTTAAATTGTTAGGGTCTTTATCCTGTTGTTGTACCTATAAATATATTCCTTAAAATTGTAGTCATATAATTCAAAACTTTCCATAATTAAGTTATATGTTAAAACGTCTTCAATAGGCATAATTATTATACTGCGTAAGTAATTTATTCAAGCACGTTGAACTTGAATACGACACACTACACTTTATTCTCATCTTATTCTTACTTCCATCTTATTTTTCTCTTTTGTGTTTTTTTCATTTCTTATTTTCATTTCCACTGTCCTTTGTTGCATATATTTATCTCTCGTCAAGAATAAATAGAAAGAAGTTTCCGATTTCTAGTCTTCTATTCCGGACTGACTCGTGAATCGAGGATTTGATAGATTTTTCTCTGTCTGTCTATCATCACGCGATGTCTCTTCACGAAAAGCAACGCTGGATTTCCTCACAAATCTTTCTCTTCATATACGCGTGAAATTAGATTTGTCGTCTGCAGAGCCGCGCAAGCGAGGGATAAATGAAAATTTAAGCGCAAAATTTGTGTTGCATGCAACTATACACGCATGCGCACTCAGTTTGAGTGTAATATAATTCAGATTAATATCAAATTGCTCTCGTGTGATTGTAATATATTATTGACCTTAATTTAGATATTGTCGGAAGTTCTTAAAATTTAGTAAATTTAAAATAATTATGTTGTTTATTGTAATCTAGTTGAAGATATATAAAAATAACTATTGGCTCAATTATTAATTTTCTTTATAATCGTAGCCTACTTTCTGATCACTCAGTTCACAGCACTTCACTGAATTGTAATTTTGTGCTGATGTGACATTAAGCAACAAATAAAAAATATTTATTGTATTCCTTTAATCTTTTTCGCATTAAGAGATACATGTAATATATTGGTATCGTTATCAGAAATACTACTATGTACTTTCTTATTTTAATATAAAATTATCGCATAATTCACAAGTCCTTGTATCAAACTCAGTGCGAAGTAAAATTTGACTGAGAAGCAATAAAGTCCGAGAATATTCCTTCATAAAATCTGAATATTTATTAGAAGACTCGATAGAATTATTACTCCGAGAAGACGTGGAGTGAATAGGAGGATTAAGAAACATTTAATAATTGCTATTCTGCTAAGTCACAAACAGCAAGTATAACCATGGGGTAGGGATAAATCTAACTGGCGTGGGGCCTGTGGTCACAAAAAGAGAGTCAGGTTCAGAAAATATAAATATTTTCACAAATTGCTATTTCAAATATCAATGCAAATGCAATGATTTTAACAAATAACTTTTTTATTACTAAAGAAAGAAAAAGTTAGTCAGGTTATTAAAATTATTAAAAGTTACAGCAAGCAAGAGGTACAGAGTCGAGCAGCATATTTAATTTATAAAAGTAATCGCAAATTCTTGATCACAGCTTCCGCACGTAGCAGGAATTTTGGATAGAACGTAGCAGAAAAATTATGGAAATGAATTTCAATGGGTTATACATTCAAGATATTATACATGAAATAATGACGTCATGACTTTATATTTTGTCAATAGACAATGACGACATCAATATCGATGAGCGCCATTGCTACAAATGGCGTCGTACCGGGAGGCGGTTCTTACTTCATGATCTCTCGCTCCCTGGGCCCTGAGTTTGGAGGGGCAGTGGGTATCCTGTTCTACCTCGGGACAACAGTGGCCTCGTCCATGTACATCATTGGAGCGGTCGAAATTCTTATGGTAGGGATGCTGGGTTTAGTTGAAATAAATATATTAAACGTATAAAATGAATCTTTAAGATTGGAAATTTGTATTTTCAATACATCATAGCTTTTATTATAACTGTTGTTGTATTCCGAATACAATTGATACATTTAGTCAACTTAATGCAGAGTCAAATGAAAATCCTGACTTCCATGATATTACCGCGATGGCTAATACATGTTTCTTTTTACTGTAAATTGACTGTTTGTACATCTTTGGTCTTATTTTTGAATTATTACATTTAATTTTAACTTTTTGGCTTTCATATAATTTATTCTTTTAATTTGTATTAGCACTACATTAAATATTATTTGAGTTTTTATTTTATCAAACTAATGAACATGTATGAATATATAATAAAAGAGACGTTTATAAATAACACCCGCATCAAATTAATGTACATTATTTATTGTAATTTTGATGATTAATAGCTTATTTTACTTCACTAGGATATTTTTCTGTGTGTCTTGATGGCTAAATAAATGCTGAAAACAAAAGCCAAATAAATTATGGCTATACATATATAAGAAGTCTCTTTCTTTGCAGCAATACCTTCTACCTTCTGGTGCGGCCCTATTTGGACCCATCGAGGTGCCAGAAAACGCTTACAACAGTTATCGAGTCTACGGCACTGGACTTCTCATACTGATGTTCATCTGCGTGTTTGTCGGGGTTAAGTTTGTCAGTAAGTTTTCCCCCGTAGCCTTGTTCTGTGTTCTCTTCTCCATCATATGCGTTTACATTGGGATTTTTACGGCAAACCCAAACAGCGGACCTCAGTGAGTAAAGTGTTTGAATATTCTGAAATTGATTTTTGTCAGAAATGAATGCGATAAATAGATTTAATAGCTATGAAAAGAGTCACTATTTTAAGGATACAATTCATTAGTTGCTTGTTTCCTATCAATGTATAGTATTTTTGCAGCAATAATATTATACATGGATACATTGTATAGTATTGTTTATTTGACTTGTAACTATTGTAGAAACTCAAATAAAGAGTTTATACCAAAAAATAGATATAATATAAATAACTAGTATACAAGGAACAATAATTAGATTTTTTTAATTGCATTTGTATTTCACAAACAAAGATATTACAGTGAATTAAAAGAGCTTAATAACATGAAGGATGACTATTTATAATTACACTTTCGATGTAAATTTGCTGTCTGTTAAAACTGTAAGCTCTAGAAGCATCGAGAATCACTGATTCGATTTTGAAAATTCAATCTTTTCTAATATTTTAATTACTTTATATATCAAGCAAAAAAATCTTATCCAGCTCGATCTATATACTCTACAATCTCTGCTGCATAAGAATTTTTCTCAACGATGCAATTAACTGCAGTATTTACTTGCTGTATCCTATAATTAACCTTGGAACGTGCGATGCATAAAATTTACTTTTTTAATTAACTAACTTATTGAAAAACTCTGAAACTTTTTTATCCCTCGTCCCTGATCGTGATTAGTTTTCAACAGCAACCTTTCTCCTGGTTTGTCGCCGCCCCCCCCCCCCGGGCTGAGAAATTGTAATTTGGTAACTAATTTTGATCAGTTGACGCAACATTTTAGGATAAATTTTCCGGTGAAATGATTTCTGTTAGTTATTGCAATTGGAATCTGATTTTTACTATTGTTTAATTATCACAATAAGCAAACATTGCTATTACAAGCACAAAAGTAAATATAGAATACGACTGCGACTGGTAAATTGATTTATGTTCAGTTTCTTAACTCATTATAGTTACTTTATCCGCATTTTACATGCAAAAAAATGTAAGTTTAAATTGAAAATTTGTGTGTAAAATATCACTAACTCAACAAATAATTAAAATTATCAAAACTTGTAATTAAGTAACATTAAAATTGTGACAATATTTCAGAATTTGCTTTGTTGGTGATCGACTAATGGCCCTATCTAAGATACCAACAGTAGAAGGTGTAATACAATGCAACAATCAGACCATTTATAATTTAATGTGTGGAAATGAAACAACCATTGAAGAAGCAAGAGAATCCCCACCTAATGAAGATTGTAGATTCTTCCTCAGTAATATGGATCAAGTTGAACTTAAACGGGGCATACCTGGTCTAAGCAAACGAATCTTTCTTGGTGAGATACAATACATGTCTATAATAATATGTTTATAATCATAATTAATGGTATTACAGAAGAAATTTTGTTCGGATTCGAGTCAACTCGCCTACTGGGTAACTCGCCTACTGGGATCTCGCCTACGGAATCTCGCCTACTGGGGATCTCGCC
>JAQIXG010005354.1:0-11576 GCA_034700105.1 Oconnorella tubifera | reverse complement strand
AGACGGGCGGGGGGGGGAATGTCCGGGGGGGGGAATATCCGGGGGGGAATTGTCCGGGGGGGGGGGGAAATGTCCGGGGGGGGAAATGTCCGTTCCCCGCTCTTTCATCGGAGTTAAGATATGCATATTTTAAAATTATTACCTTTTAAGTTTGACTGAAGTAAGCATTTAAGTCGTTTTTCTTCATTAACATTAAATTTGAATTTACACTTTTACACAGAGAAGAAAATATATTCTATCTTGTAGCTGAACGCATCAAGAAAAACTACTGTATATTTACTCAATCGATCAAGAATCGAATTATCATAAGCGAGAAAAAACAAAATTTCTGCATCTCCTGAGAGTTGAATGAATCTTAAAGAAAGCGAGAGAGTGATGGAGGGCAAATAAAGTGAGCAGAGAAATCAATGCGATCCATAGAGCAATGTTACACAGTGGATCATTTTTAATTATAGAATACAAAAGATCTTTGTTTGTTCATCATCGAATATTGAAGATCAGGTAAAAGTATCTGAAAACAGCAAGCATGGATCAATGTTTTTCTATGCAGCCATTAACACTAAAAATATGAATAACTCTTTCATTATTCAAATTTGAACGTTGAAGCCCGTAAGTTATACTATAAAAGTGTGACATTTTATACTTTTTTACATTATTGTCATATTTAATTATTAATTATTTAAAATTTTATGGGTAATGGAGTCTTAAAATTAACAAAAAGTCAAAATTATATCGAAACAATTACAGTTTTATAAGATACTAGTATCAACATTTAAATTTGGAAAATGAATGCATCGCAAGTATCTTACTGATTTTTATGTGATATGCTTTCACGATTTAATCACATTTCAATGATTTTTTAGAAATATTAATAGTTTATGTTGAAATTGAGATCAGTATATGTTTTTGTGCAAGATTAAGATCTTAGGCTTCAATGTTAAGGTGACAGACAGAAATTTAATCTGGATCTCTTGTCTAGCTTTTAGCCCGGTGACTAAAAAAGTCACTATAAATGAGACGAGCTTCATGTCTCAAGTTAATCTCAATTGAGACAGGGCGATGTTCACAACTTCATAAATATTCATATCATTTCGTGTGTAGAAAATCATGGAAAGATGAAAGTGGATTAAGATTCAAATTAGTTTGGTTAAAAATTATATCAATATTGTTAAAAGATTTAACTAAAGCCATTAAAAGAGCAACGCAACGTTTACGCAACGTATACGCAACGCAACGTCGACAACGCTTCATTAATGGTTCCTTGATTCTTCAATTCACCAGATGGAGCTCAAATATCATTGTAATAAAAGTGTCAGAATTTGTCAGGATTTGTTTATCATTTATAGTATCATAAATAATGAATATAAAGTTGCTTGATAAATTCTTTAAGTATATTGTAAACAAATTTAAGTGAAATATTGCACTGTAATATTATTTAAACATTTCATAATTCATTCATGCAATGCAATGTTACAAGTTATTAGGCCTATATGTAAAGCTTTCATTTTATATGATCTAACGCAAGTAAGCCTCGATCTATTACTTATTTACAATTTTTAATTAACAGTTGACTATAGTTATAAAAAACTGCTTAGAGATTAACTGAACAAAATAAACAATTATTTTATTACGAAAGAGAAAGCGTTGATAACACTTACAACCGATTTAGTTTTTTTATTGTCAATTAATAAATTCACATTTTTAAATTCGTTTTTTAGTGATTTCATGAATTGTGGATTGATTTGATACACCTACTTACATAAAGAAATCTTTTTCTTCTTGAGTACACCTACTTACATAAAGAAATAAGTTTAAAACTTCAAATTGCAATAACCGTAAGTATAAAGAGTTAAGATTAAATTTCTTAAAAGAGTATTAAATATTCAATACTCTGGTCATTGATTATTTCAACAAGCTTCATTGAATATTAAGTTTAAATCGAGGCGGTTGCTCAGTTCAGAAAGTTCTAAACACTTTGAGTTGAATAATTAGTTAAAGTGTCGCGTCTGTCCGTCATTTAGTCCGTCTACTCTCTCAATAGGGAGCATGTGTAAGTTTGTTGATTAAGTTAAGAAAAGATTTAAAGTCGATTGTTGTGAAATACTATTTGTAGGCAATGTTTTGTGTTCATAGAAGCGGGTAACAACTTCTAAGAACAGATAAAAAACATTGTCAACAATTAGGTTTATTTTATGATAAATTGAATAAGTTAAACAATTGAATATTTGAATTAATACTATGAGCTTTAATGAACGAAAAAGCAAAGAAATAAGTTGTTAAATGTGAAATTAAAAAGTAATTAATTAAATAATTGAATTAAATAACCAGCGATTGTGTCAGTTAACAAATACATGATAAGTTTAAATATCAGGTTAAATTATTATTAAATTATTATAGCATACATAATAATATTTTTAAAGTCACTTGATAATTGTAAAAATACATTATTTAATTAATATACGTAATTACATTACTTCATACGCTAATAGCTCTGTAATATCTTATTATACAGAAATAATTTAAAGATAAACCTCTCTTATTATGATTCAAATTCAATTACAATTGAAAGATAATCAGAGATATCATATATCTATCGACACGAAACTGATTTCACGATGTAGTGGCTAGCGGTATAGAAGGTGACTTAATTAATAGTCCGATGTAAAATAAATAATGAAAATTATTTAATATATCGTTCACTAAGATTCAGTTCTTCAGTTCCCTTAAACTTGCAAGTCATGCTATTCACTTTCAAGTAATTACAATGCAGCACTTGTCCATGTATTTACTGAATTGTTTAAACTCTTTACAACATGCCATGTAGTCATGGACTTCTAATAATAAATATTTGGCGACATTTAAATGTATGTAAAGTTTGTTTTTTGAGCATTATACTCAAAATTTATGTGTAAAAATGAGTTAGAGATCTTGAAAAAACTTCACTTGTCTGCCGTGTTGTAATAAAACATGGATATTACGACAAAGCGACGTCACAGACTTTGTTCATTACTAGATATTTTATTTTTATGATTTTATCCCTACTACGCGTTATGAGCGTAATTGGAAGGCCTACTAAATTAAAGACTTATGACACTTCTGAAGAGATAGAGATAATGAGATAATGTTACAGTTTTTTCTTTATTACACTTTTTAAGTGTTATAATGACAAGCTTCAACTTTACACATTTTTATTATTAATACTTTTAATACATTTATCTGTATATAACAATTGAATTATGCAAAGTTTAGATTATATTACGATTTAACTTTTTCCGTAGTTTTTCAATTTGTAAATTATTTAATATTTTTAGAAAATTATTTTCTTTCATTTCTCGTTTATAAATGACAAGTCAGTATAGAAATATTGAATTTTGCAAAGTTTTACTCTAAATTGCATTATATCATATCAAAAATAAACTACTTAGCATTCAATCAGTAAGAAATATAGGGCCTACTACTTATTTAAAAACATTAAAAACAAACAACTTGTTTTAAGTAGCTTATTATTGCAATTTTTAAGCAAACAGTTCTTGTTTTGTAACGAATAGTTTTAGCAGTTTATTGATCATATTTGGTTTGGTTAGTTTATAACTTATCTTTCACGCGCTATAACACGGTTCACACCGGGCGCTTTGTCGGGGAGCTCGACCCTCGACTCGACCCGCGACTCGAAAAGTCGCGCGACTCAGTCGGGCGCTCTGTCGGGCGCTCTTAACATTTAAACTTAACATTTTAACAACTTTAACAACTTTAACTTAACCAATATAAGATCATGCAACTATTAATTGTAGTTTACCGACAGTATCAGGTGATTTTGTCAATTCGTCATTTCTGAACTTAAAGAGAAATCTTGAAAGTAAAGATGACTGGCACTTTTATTCATTTCAGATCAATTCAGATTTCAATAATATACAGTACCATGGAGCAACATGTATAGTAGTCCGACATATAGTTTAATCATTGAACTTAAAGCACATTTTAAATTCTACATCGTTTTCCCACCCCTCCCCCCCGCCCCAACATTTTTTTTAAAATTATGTCAAAATTCCATATATATAATTTCCAAATTAAATCAAAATCTGTTATTTGACATAAAATGTAGAAATAAGTATATACTATAAAGATAAAATAGAGAATAGACCAAACGGACTCGCAGACCAAAACACAAAAGTCAGCCCGGTATTATAAAACATATCGCGCATATAATAAAATATGCATGCGAATATGCATAATATGCGTATTCGTATGCAAATATGCATAATATAAAATATAGATACGATGTAATTCAATTCATTTAGAATAAAATACGATTAGTTTAAATAAATACGAATCAAATCAATTCTAAAATCAAATTTTATAAATATTTTAAATAGTTATTGTCCGGGTTATTGTTAGGCCGTCAAATCTGTGCCCACAAACCCAGTCCTTAATAAAAAGTCAGAACTTGTCTGAATTAGGGTGGGTAACGTAGAATTATATAATATCTTACTGTATCTTGTCCACACATGTAAGTATATACACAGTTAGTTAAAAAGTTTCAATAAGCCTAGAGTTCATTTGTCATGTAAAATTATGCTGCACACGACGTTTTGCTAAAAACAATGCTGACAATATTGACAATGCTATCGATGGCCTGATATTAGTTCATTTCTAGGCAGACACTCTGCTGCTAATAAGTTAGAGTAAAAATAGTAACTCCTTGTTATCAGGGACTATTAGAAATCCACATAGAGAGTGTGTAGGCCTGTACTGTACATTGCGTAATAATTAGACAAGTGTATAACTCGCATAATTCAGTATAGCGTTGATTCGAATATCTTTTACTTCAAAATCATTGTGAGTTAAATTATTCTGATTTAACTAAATTGTTCAAATAGCTTCATTTGTTTATATTTAAATGGATAATGCACGATTAAATGAGCTATAGATTTTGTGTTTTTATAGGTTAATTATGTAACATAAAATGTACTCGTATATTTAAAATTTACAAATCGTTGAGATTTAATAAACTTATTTTAACCAGTATAGAGTATGCCTTTTAATCGGACCACCGCAATGCTTTTCAAAATTGGTGGCCTAAAGATCAGCTCATATGCATGCGAGATTTTTTCGTTGAAGTTTTCAGTATTCTATTATTGTATTAATATTATTAATACAATATTAATATTATTAATATTTTATTAATAATATTATTAATATTGTATTAATAATATTATTAATATTGTATTAATAATATTTTTAATATTGTATTAATAATATTATTGTATTATTAATACAATATTAATAATATTAATAATATTAATTATATTTCTATTATTATTAATTCTATTATTGTGTATAATTCTAATTTTGAGTAAAGTTGATCTTATCAACGGATATCACGATAATTCGTCTGTCTACTAACATTTGATCTGACGACATTTAGTCTACTGACATTTGATCTGACGACATTTAGTCTACTGACATTTGATCTGACGACATTTAGTCTACTACTGCTACATTATGGTTAGGGCTTGAATAATGCATGGTTATGTATACAGGACAAGGTTAGGGTTAGGGTAGATCAAATGTCGGTCGTTATCGCGGAACATTATCGGTAACATATAGACATGTAAAGATGAAAACTTAGTAGTGTACGTATTTGGATTATTAATAAAAATATAACATTTTATCTGCTAGTTCTGAAAATAGTATTTAGTCACACACTTTGATATAGGTCACAATATTGAGATTATCAGAACCGAACAATCCATGAACAATCAATTTGTCATTTATTAAATACTTCGCATTTAGTGATTAATTACAATCTTTATTGCGTGAGAAAAATGTGAGATTTATTCTAATATTATATATTTGTGTCAATTATTTTCAGAATTTGTTCTTCCCTGCATTATTTAATTTTATAATTTATTGCTTATATAATATATTTAGAAGAAAATGTCCAAACCTTTCTAAAAGCCCAAACCTTTCTAAAAGAAATTAGAAGATACAGTTTATTTTTTGAGATAGAATACAATGTCATATATTTCATATTTCTGATTGACCTGTGTATGATGCAATTGTTTCTTATTGACTCTTTTACTGTTTCATAAATTAATTATAAATTAATTATACACAGATGCATCACATGGTATATTCTGTTATTAAGCACATAGTGTTTAATAACATAAACAGATATGTCTGGCCCATTTTCGAAGCTTTCTGCTAACTGAATATTAAATAATTAATGTTCAGTTACAGCTATAACATCTTGTCTACTTTATTTCTATGTAACTTGTTATTACTTGTTTGTTATTGTCTGCTTATGTACGCATTCACTTTATTGATCAATAATAATTAAAAGATTTTTTATATCGTATGTTACATTCATTACTTTGTTTGATGTTAAATCTATAATCGACACTAATGATGCATTATTAAGAACTGAAAATTGATTATTAAGGAAAACAAAATATATTTAATATAGAATTTAATGTTTTATATTACTTTGTGCAATATTTATGAGTATTAATTTAGTTATATAGAATAACATATTAACTAAAATTAATTATACTGACTATTGAACGGCAAATATAATATATCAACTTTATGACTAATTTCAGAATTTACCATCAAAATGATCACAAAAAACAAGACGTTATTATTGTTTTAATATTATGATCATACAATACGAGAATTTTCAATATAATCGATAACAATGTTCCAACTAAATATTATTATATTTGTGTGTGTTATTGAATACCCGGTACAGCTGTACTAGTAGATTAAAATAATAAAATTATTTTATTAAGTTAATAACACAAATTAATTATTCACAAAGTTTCCAAGTCTAATTTAATAATATGTATTATCATGCTATTTTAAAAACAATATCCGTAATATTAAAGGATAATACAATTTTAAATATCAAAGTTTTGTGGTGTGTGTTCCAAGTAAATCAACCTTTCTAAATTTTTTATTTCACTAAAGAATCTGAAAATTACTTATTTAGAAAACCTATACCTTTATTTGATGTAGTAATACAACTTTAGAAATCAATAAGATACTTAATCACTGCATAAAATATATTAATACTATAATACTATCAAATTAATTTAAATGTAAACTATATACAATGCTGGGAGGGACTAATATTCAATTACGAAGAATACCAAAAGTTATAACTAGGCCTTGTTATTTATATCTAATTGCTCTTCTAAGTTTTGGTACTACCGGTAAGTAGAGCGATCAGTGTCATATAAACTGAAGCAATCGGGTCAAAGTATAAAATGACTTTCAATGCTTCGATTCTCTTGAATTTAATTAGAGCTACAGCGAATTTAACACAAGAGAAACTTTTTCTATAAGGATCTGATGAATCATTTTAGTTCAGTTAATTTTTAAGTTTTTATTTGCTAATTGGTATACTCCAACTACCTTTTGGCTATTTTTAGTTTCATTTTAAATTTTCTTTCATAATGTTTGTGTGAAATCATTATCTTGGAAGGCGAATAAAAATATCAATTAATATGAAATAATAATACACAATATGAAATGTATCTTTATTAATTGTAACTGAGCTCTGTTTCTATGCTGTTTTAAATAATGCTTCGCGTGTAATGACGGATTGTTCATTAACTTTTATTCATATAATATTTTATAAAAACGAAATAATATTTAGGGCTGTAAATCACTCACGATCCATATTCAATATAATTATAATTATAAATAATTAGGCCGTGACTGGCATTCCAATACAAACGTCTGTAGATGAGGAAGTTTTATTAATCACAAGTTTTCATTGTCATATTTAATGACGTCAGTTCATATAAGCATAAATTAATCTTCCTTTGTGAAAGGTTAGATCTATTTATTCAATTTAAACGCTACTAGGATGTTGATATTAAATAAAAGTAGTTGATTTTATATTCCTAGAATTAAGATAGTCATAGAATTTATATTACAGCTTTTATTGAAGTCATTATGAAGGTTTATAACTGTACCACAGTACACCACTAAGATATGACACAGAGCTTCATGGCATAAATGAACCTTCAATTGTCAGATTTAATCAGAGATTACTATTTAGTTGTGACAAGATAATAACTAATTCATTAATACTATTAAAGCATTTATATAATAGCTGTATTTATTTGTCTAATTTTTAAACAGGTAAGACTGCTCATTTATTTGGTGCTATTGACTTAATCAATTTAAGCACTAGAAATTTAATATAAAAATTGTGTAAATTACGAGATTTTAGTTTTCAGAAAAATAATATTAGCTGTAATATTATATTCATCAATTCCATTAAAATTATAAAGCTTATATTTATTCAAAATCCTTAAAATAACAGATTGTGTTTAAGAGTAAATAACATTAAATTTATAAATTTGAAATGAAGTTTTTCTAAAATAATTGTCATTAATCTAATAAAAAGACATAAAGGAATTTTTATTAGTTGAAGCTCTTTAACGTTTTCTTGATATTTTCTTTTCGAAGAATTTTGTAGAAAGTTTTCATTCGTTTATTTCTTGACGATTGTTTCTTAGCATAAAATGCTATTTCTGTTTTGAAATATTTTTGTTATATTTTTATATATTTTTTATATTTCTGTTTTTGCTGAGGCCATTACATATTATAAAGATTTGAATGATCGAGGCCTACGAAATTTTCTTAATTTTTTGCTATTTCTAGTTAACAATCAGACCGCGTTAACTGTATTCTGTTAGCTCTCGCTTATTCAACAAACTTCTTTTATTAAGAACTGAATGATACTGTTGTGAATGAATATTGACGCAATTAAAATTACTGAATAATTTCTAGCTTCATTTCTTCAGCTACTTGACGAATACTTTTAAAATGAGATTAAGTAAAACATGTCAACTCATAATGAAATATCTTTCTTAATCCTTTTAGCGCACAAATGTTACATGAAGTTTAAAATAAAATAAAAAATCAATCAATGGGTATTACGTTATCGAGTTTAAATATCAGTCGCAGAGCACTAAGATGGTTTTTTCTTTAAAAATTCTTTTACGTTACAGCGACTCAATATTTTTTCCATACAACGGGACTTTGTTCAGGTATATCACCAGATATAACATAATTCTTTGTGATGTTTATTGATTCGAGTGACATATTGCTTCGTTGTTCGAATCTGACGCACTAGTCACATTGATGGTTCAGTAATATCCGTGTTATTTAAACGCTTGCACATTAAATGTCAAATGTATCTGATAGTAGAATAATTGTAATTAATGATAATGTCATTTATATTTCTAGATTTGCTAACAATAGTTAACATATTAACATCAGTTCAATGCCTGAACATCAGAGACCGAGTGCCTTGGACAACCATCCCTCCCAGACAAGAAGTCATCACAAGGAGCTCATCAACAACTCATCACAAAGTCAAGGACAAATGAAGAGCAATAACACGGCTGATGTGCCGTCATCAATGTCGTCATCGCGTGTCCTTAAAACTCTTCAACCAATCAACAGAGAAACTGTAAACAACCGACCAATCACTGAAAAGATTAATGGCACGAAAAAAAGAGATAACAAACTCGCAGTGGAAACTTCTCTCAATAGGTTTGTTCATTGCTGCTGGTTTATAATTGTAGTATAATGTTGATTTCTAATTTTAGTTTTAAATAATTTTAAAATTTACATACTTTGTAATATAGTATTCACCCAGTAAGATAACTGAGATAATGTGATACATTAGTTAAATGGAGTGTTTTTAAAGTGAGTATTTTAGAAAAAAAATCTTTGACCGTAACTGGACAGTTTTATTTTCTTGTGCACTAGTTCGTATATGAAACATTTTTGGTATATAAATAACGAAATAAATGACTGAAAATGACAGAGAAATAGCAATTAAAGTATTTATAGTAAACAGTAATTAGGCTTGGAAATAGCAAAGTTTTATGATTATAATAAGACCACAAAATTATCTTAATTGATTATACTATAGTCAAGTCTACAGCTATATTGAGACAGCTACTCAATGCGATTGTTGCTATATAAAGTTGTCTACTGAACCACTGTCAGTAGACGTTGACTAAAAGCTCTTGTCTTAGTGTTTGTTGGTCTAATCAGAAATCTTCAATCTTTAAACATATCAATAAATTTAGACAATTCTTGCGAACGTTTCATCAAAGGATGATTCGTCAATCAAGGGACAGCGGATTGTTCGTCAAGGATATTCGTTAGGTTTATGGTTAGGCTTAGGGTTAGGTTTCGGGTTATTTTTAGGGCTAGGGTGCAGGTTAGAGTTAGGGTTATAGTTAGGGGTTATAAGAATCGTCCGTTATAAAAATAGTTTTTGTCCGTTGACGAATCGTCCTAGAACCATTCTTGGCAATTTTTTTCATTACAAATTAAACTATATTGTAAGTAGGCTGCCATTTAGATATATAGTCTTCTAGGCCTTATAGGTTCCAGGCTTTGATGACCCTAGAAGTATTTAGACCGTGTTAGGGGGTAACTAGAAGCAGTGGCTTAGCGAGAGAGTATCGGGACAACGGGACGGAGCTCCGGTTGTTGGATCATTTATTTTTCAAACAAACAATGTTATTGTATCAGAGACGCCTAATTTTTGACAAAATATATTCGATGATCCTTTTAAAATTCTAAATAATTAAATTATTTAATTTGACTCCTCTCCGTTTTTGGCCCCACTCAGTGCCGGGGCCTTTGTGTATTGCACGACCTGTACATCTAATTACCACATCAGAACCTGGATCAAGTAAATCCTAGGGTTATATTTAATGTGTTTTTGTATTCTAGGGCAGATAGGTCTCATTAAGACCTATACTAAGTCCTTGTATTAAAGTAAGACTTATATCTAAACATAATAAGACTCAGGCCTAGTATATCCTACTTATAAGCATGCAGGTTGACTTGTAGCAGACCCTAGATCAGCATTTCTCTCTCTTTAGATTTTTATCGCAAGTGTTTATCATGACAATTAAGATATTTAATTTTAATTGTAGCACTTCAAATTTCAATATAAATTAAGATTAAAGATGATAAAGATTATCGATACTTATAATCTGAATGAGTTTTCGTCTTAATCTGTAGCAATAAGGATGTAAGAGAATTTTAAAGAGAAAGTTCATAAAATATGCTCGTATTAATTGATAACTGAATTCACCAAGTTTTCACTGAATTTACTTTTTAATTATGGATGATTTGTAGTTGACATAAAAATAAGTTTCAAATAGCATCTTTAAAATATTACAAAAAATCATTTGTGTAATATCTTGTTTAAATAATGAAAGTTTAATAAATTCATTTAAATAGCATGATATATATTTAAACCACATCAGTTTTAATTTGTGATGATTTAATTTGGGATTTTTTTTAAAAAAAATTTATTATTTTTTAAATTTTATTCCTTGGTACTTCATTCCCAAGGTTTCGATAAAAACAAAATGGAGTGGATAAAAACATCAGTTTGGAATGGCTACGCTTCGGAGTCATGGGATACAACAAAGCTGCCTGGAAAACAGACACTGTTGAAACGCTGTATGGCAATCGACAAGCGTTGCAACAAAAAAGCTCCTTCACGGTGATCACCTGTCACGGTC
>JAQIXG010005353.1:0-11576 GCA_034700105.1 Oconnorella tubifera | reverse complement strand
CATCTCACCCCTCCACCCCCACTCATTTGAAATGTTAGTTTGAATCATTTTACTTTAAGCTAAAATGTTACCATTGCCAAGAAATTATCATTTGTAATTATAATAGGCCTACTAAACAAGCATTTAACTTACTAACAAACTATATTTACTAAATTATAAGTAGATTATGATATTTCTAATAATAATTATTTAATAATCTTTATTATAACTATCATAATTTAGTCTTATTTTAATTTAATAATTTTATTTAATTCTAATAGAATTAAATAAAATTATTTAACATTAAACAAAATGACAAAAATTCTATTCATTTCGATACACAAATTCTTAGAAATATTTTAAAGAAATATTTTCTAGTTTCACCCTAAACTCAAAAATCTCCTATATTTTTTGTACTTTTCTAGATACCCCTGCGAAGTTCGACCCCCCCCTCCATTTTTGAAAAATGGAACCGCCACTGCTAGAGATAAATATTTTCTTAATTGAATTATCTTGTCAGACTTGTCAATATTCAGTTGTTTTGATTTCTTGTAACATTGAAGAATGTCAAAGTTAATCTAGTATAGCATCAGTTAATATGATGCTTTAAAACAAGTTGCGAATAAAACGCACACCTTTATTAAGCGATCGCGAAAAGAATTTAAGTAAGAAGAAAGGATCTTTACACCTTAATACATTCACATTTTATGGAGCAGTTTTACTGACTGTAATTTATTGAAAACCAGTTACGAATATAGAGTAATGAAAATTATACAGTCTAATAAAAAACTATATATATTTTTTTAATTATAATTAAAATTATTTAATAAATATTTGCAAATAGTAAAATTATCCAGATATTGATTTATTACTTAACATTTTATTATAAAAATGAATTGAAAAGGAATTTTGATTAAAATTATGATTTATATCAAATTAAAGACTTTAAACAATCATTATAATCAACAATCATTCTTCTTTTCAAGCATCTAACAAGATATATTTGTACGATGTAATTTATTTACAAAGCTGCAGACGATATAAACGAATTTACAAATACACGTCATTAAACTATTCGCACACCACTTTTAAGTAATCCTAAACTAGTATAATAACGATTAGATACTTAGTATTGCAAGGGTGTCATATGAAATAATAATTAGTTACATATCATCGATGTATGCAGATTAAACAAACATTCAAGGCCTATTTTGTCAATATATCGCGACAATAAGTGTATTTTGTATTGTTTGCAACTTAATTAAAAAAAAACTAAACATTACTTACAATATTACAAACAACATAAACGGATTTAAAATTTAATATTACTATATAGACTTGAGTTATAATATATGAACTTTTATTCACTTAAAAGAATAATATTCTATCAAACTACTAAAGCGGTAAATATAACTTTTGCATAGATATAATTTATAGTTTTAAACACATTTTTTAACTGTACAACAAATTCCTATATAACTATAACATCAGTGCAGAGCTGATAATAATTTTTTCGACACCTTATTTTGATCCTACATTTTTCAATATAAGTCAAACAAATCATTAAAATATCTTTACCACTATCTTGGTCTGACCCCTTCGCGGCCACAGCCTGAGGCGTATTCCCCATCACTTTTTATTTACTTATTACTACAATAATATTAGAAATTAAATAATATGAAAGAATTAATATATTATACGAGATTCTCAATGCTAAACCAGACTGAACGCTGACGTATAAATCGCGCAATGATCGCGTATTTCTTCGTGCATCTATTGGTTGAAATAAAACCCGACGCTTCTGATTGGTTGAAGGCTTTCACGCCTGTGTTTTAAGATCATTGGTTCTCGGTGGGATTTAGTTTTGATGTTTATTTGATGCCCGGATGTGCCTTGTTGGATAATTATGTAGCCAGCAGCTGAACGTCAGCAGCGGGCAGCTGCTACAGACAGCTATGAAAGGCTACTAGCCTACTGGCCCAGCTGCAGCAGACAACTATGACAGGCTAGCAGCCTACTAGCCCAGCTGCTCTAATCACGCAAATAGGCTGCGAACAGCTGTAGGCTGGCACAACGTAAGCTTGCTACACACAGTAGCCACAGCTAATACACAGCTGTAAGTAGCTGTGGCTATAGCAGTAGCTTAGGATACAAATGCAGAAGCTACGGAGAACACGAACAGCTTACAGCAGCTGCTGTTGAGAGCTGACAGCTGTGGATCTATAGACAGATGCTAACATAGCGATGATTTATTTTAGACATATTTCTTAATAAGTGTATTGTAAATGTGTGGTATTTGGTTTTAAATAAAAACTTCACGAGAAAAAAAGGTGTGCAAGCGTCATTATAATAATTAAGTTAATTCACACCAGTAAAATGTGTGCAATGATATTAAGTATAGACCTCTATAGAAAATAGCTCTATTATTGAATAAAGAAGCAGATTAGCAGTTATCACCAGCTCCAACAGCTGTTCTAGTTTTTAGTCTTCTTGTAATTTATAGCTATAACATTCAGCTGATTTACAGGCCTATATATTCACGCAGCTACTATAGGCTTTAGCAGCTTAAATAAGCCTATAAAATAGCTTGAATATTATGGTAATTTTATCGATGCTCAATTATTTTGAAACGGACGTTAAACGAACGTTAAAATGCTTCAGTTTCCAAGCAACAGATAAATATATTTTATGTTTAAAATAACAATTAAATAAAAGGACTCGAGCCAATTTGGAATTTAGTAATTATTCATCGAGAGGCAATAAAAACTAGCCATGCTATGCAATAATATTGTGAGCGATATATAATTAAATATATAAATAATGGTACCAAGACAAAACGGCCCCAATTACAATAACCAGACAAAACGTTCCGAATACAGTAACGCGACAAAACGACCGCGAATACATTCACCAGACAAACGACCCCAAATATATGTTAACCAGACAAAAGGCCCTTAAAATATTAACCCAACAAAAATGCTCTGTCAATTCATTTAATATCCCTAAACTTAACCTTAACTCTAGCAGTAATCCTAACTCTAATCCTAAGCCTATGCTTTTTCTAAACCAAATATACACCGCATGCAAAGTGAATATCTAATACAGTTGTAATTGTATTAGATAATAACACAATTAAAGGTTATTTTTAGAAATGTAGTTCTTCTGCTGTCATCTCGTGAATGAAAATAAATTGTTTACTTTGCTATTCGCTGCGGGGCGCGATTGCTCTTTTTTTACTCTCCCACCCCCCCCCCCCCCACACACACACACACACACACACACAAACTTAGAATAATACATGTACAAAAACTTATACAATATGTACTCCCTAGCACCACCCCTTCCTAACCCCACCCGGTTAGCAGGGACGTTTTTTGGGAGGGGGCTGGGCGGGGGACACGTATTGCAATAAATATTTACCAGTTAGTCGCCCCCCCCCAAGAAAACCGAATTTGTTTATTTGTATACTGTGTAGAAAAAATGTGAGAAAATAAGCAAATACGATGTGTAAAAAAGGTGTGATAAACAATTTCACGGAAATCTATTTCTATTATATTCTATTTTACTCGCTTTATTCGGGTGTTAAAATATCTACGAGAGAGAAAAAGGCCTCAAGACGTCAATGAAGGGCCTCCGGGCCTTACACAATCAATCACGTGAATAGAGGAGCGGGAAAAATGAGCATTTTATCGACAGCCAATGAAATGAGAGCAAAATTATGCTCAAAGATGATTTTTGCCTCAAACGCGAATAAAAAATGAGGCTTTCATTTATACGAAAATGCTATTATTGGTTAATTTTTGTCTTATAGCAAGATATTAAACTAAAATTCGGGTGTCAAATAAATAAATTAGTTATTATGTACTAATTATTGCAATTATTTACATCTAAGGCTTGCAATTATTTACATCTAATAGTTAAAAAAACTTTATACACAAAATACACAAATTTACATAACATTACAATTTACAGTATATTATCCGATTAACAAATTTCTGCAGGTTTTAGACTATAATTGAATTCCACAAATCCAGTGTCAATTTCATTAAGTAATTATATTTATACTATTCGCTGTAAACATAAAAAGGGTGTCTAAATTTAACATGCAGAATAAACCAAATCGCAAAATATTGAAAAATGAACCAGCATGTAATAAGATAGAGATTGGATATTCGGTGTCTGATCGACCATGAAGAAGACTATAATGCAGATAAATGTTCGCTGTTAGTTCTTGATGCTGAATAATTTATACAGCGTAGGCGCTAAATTTAATAATGATTCAGTGAGGGGGCGAGGAGTGGGGGGGGGGGGGGTGAAAGGGGGGGCTAGACGGTGGGCGGTTTATTAATGAGCAGTATATCATAAGACGTTATAGTATTATATAACGTATGATTAGTATATATAAATTAAAGTTATAAAGTTTTATGCTTAATATAATGTATAATTCGTATAATTCATATCGAATTATTAAATACAAATAGCTTTTTAATGGAAGAAAATGTTTAAAAGCAAAACGGACGTGAAACAATCAGCACGTAAATCCAGGGCTTAATATTGAAAATAGAAAATTCTGCAGATCCCAGCCTGTACACAGGAAATGAGCGATAATCGAGGGCGTGTCTGGATTATAAAACAAGCCAGATTCGTATAGGATAAGCAGAAAAGTCTCAATTTCATACAAATATAAATATATAGGCTTCTAATTTCACTGTATACATATTTCACTGTATGTATTTCATATATATATTTCACTATGCGAGGATTTCACACTATAAAAATATTTAAAGTTTCACTATATCATTACAGCACTAATCTAAAAATTCTAAATAACTATATAAGAATTTTACTTTATAGATATTTCACTGCATTAGCATTTCATCAAAGAATGATTTCACCAAGTTTTCATACCATAAATATTTCACCAGATAAATAATTCATTTTACATTTTAAATTCCACTACTAAGTATAATTATATACAATCATTACCAGCAATTTAGCAACAACAAAAAACCTTCGATTTTTAGTAATATAGCCACAACTAAGAGTGAAATAAAGGTGTTAAAAATTAAATAATATCTTTAACAATTGTTAGTCTTTAAACTAGACGAACAATTTAGTGATAAGCTGGAACGTTTTGAGATTATTGCGAGTATATAACATCTGCCTCGTTCACTGAACGTAGCATATATATGTACCCTATACACAGCTGCTTGTCTACTAAATTTTGTTACAATCGTATATCTTTTTGTCACTTGTAAACTAGTCCAAACTCGGTTGATCACGATATTATCTCTACAGACGTTTAGTTTACAATAATTCGTCTGGAGACATTTGATCTACAGACATTTGGTCTACTAGGATTTTTCATCAACAATGACATTTAGTCTACTGTGATATTTTGTTTACTAGTTGTGTTTAGGGTTAGGGTTCGGTTAAGGGTAGTGTTAGGTATATGTCGAAATTTTAATTGTAGATCATATGTCATAATAGATCAAATGTCGCAGAAGACCAAATGTCGGTGGGGCAAATGTCTATAGTCAAAGTGTCGTAAACTAAAAGTCTCTAGACGAATCGTCACGAAATTCAAGCACAAAATTATACAGTAAATAAATAAAATGAGATCAACAAGTTTAATATCTGATTAAAACTGAACTCAATTCAAAATTTAGTTAATAATTATAATTATTTCGTAATTAACTTATTTTTTGTTTCAATATTTATGATAATCGACAAGCTTACGAAAATTTTATTGAAATCACACACCTTTTTTTAATGTCACATAACGTTTATATATATTACATATTATACATATGATATTAAGTTAATAGTAATACACGACGTATCGTTTCCCGTATATTAGAAATTATCATTTAGTATTAGTTCAATAAATATTTTTATTTAACGATGAAATTTCAATCTACATTTTATCCCTTTTAGAATTACATATTTTCGTTGACAATAATTGTAATGCAATTAATTACAAATAAAGTTAACTATTTAAAAAAACTATTTTATAACGAATAAATAAGAGAATTGTTTATGTATACTATTTTTAATTCAACCTGATTTGTTTATATAAGTTGAGCAAGCAATTACATATGTTAGTTAAAACATTTTTAACTAACATTACATATGTTAGTTGAAACTGGGTCTCAATGCAAATAAAACTTTTTATTTATAGATTCGTTGATTAGTTTAGTTAACACACTAACAGCTTGTAGCAATTATACCAAAATGCTAAAATGTAGCGCGTTTTATATTATAGTAAACTTCTGCCACGTTTTAAAGATGTTGAAAATTACCAGAAATAAATTTTATAATTATATTATTTTAAATTGAATTTTAAACGATTGTAGCTGTTAGATTAAAGTCCTAAATTGTGGTTTTAAAAAACAAGTTTAAAGTCTAGGCATTATTCAAGGTCTAAAACTGATTATTTTGTATACAGATTAACATAAAACTATTTACTGCGGTTAGTAATAAATAATAAAATAAATAAACTACGAATAAATAAATACTAAATAATATTATAATAGTATATCGTTACGATAATAGTTAATAAGTTTAATTTAATTGCAATAAAACATATTTTTCTTTTAATATAAGAATAATAAATAATTACGATATACATACGACACCTTTTTAATACGATGAAATTACTATATAAAAACAATACAAATACTGAGCGTATATATACAAATGTTACAAATTTGCACTCTTTTATGATACAGCTGTAATAAATTAATCATTCAACATCAACTAAAATGTATTTAACTGTATTTCAATTACATGTATTAGCATACCGATACACACAAAGACACATACACACAGCCGGACAGACTTGATTATAAATGTGAGGTCTGATTTTTATCAACTAACAAAACTTCATTCAAAGAATGTCATCAATTTTGTTTAAAAATATACTCTATATATTAAAATACATTTGAATATACATTTGAAAATACATGCAAAGCTATTAATAGCCACCAATGATAAAGCAGTCATAACAAGTATAAATAGCTATGAACATTTATATAGCTTTTATATAACATATAATGTGCTATTTAAACTATATTATAATAGCCTTAGGTTTTATTTACTGGCTACATATTAGCACAAATATAAGCTATTTGACGATAATAAAATGTATTGAATCCATTGATATATGTTAACAATACTTGAACATCATTAGAAAAGTAAATAAAGTGATGAATGAAATTAAGTGATGAGTGAAATTAAGTGATGAATGAATCAAGTGATGAAGAGCTTCACAGCCTACTAAATCCTAAGTGATGTTCAATGCAAGAATATACCTATTAAATAGACTTAATTTAAACAAGTGATAAGTGATTAGCCTTATATACAGTTTGATCCAGACCAAAATACAGCTGGCCTAGAGGCTTAAACAACAACAACAGATCAAAAGGTCAATAAACTGTTGATCATAAAAGATCAACGCGTGATCAAAGTCTAAAGTTGATCATACACTTTTGTAATGTTTTAAAAAGAAATAAAGATATAAATACATAGATAGATTTGCAATTGGATAAGTGCCTGTAAAATGCATTTATACACATTATTCATACTAATATAATAATTATATAATTATACAATAAATAATACTTATATAATAATTATATAATTAATTAGATAATGCTACATTGGACATCCAAATCGAATCATAAATTATTCATATACTGTTGTATTATACTAGATTTTGCATATTATAAAAAGGTATTTTCATCATTTATATCTACCAATGTTTTCCTTTTTTTCCAGATTTAAGAATTATAAAAAGGTGTCGCTACAAAATTTTGTATTTGTTACACAAAATCTAGCTTTTGGTTTATTTTCAAAGCGAATTTTCAGCAACCATTCATATTTTGACAATGCTTATGAAAAGAGCGAAAGTTGATAATTTGATATTCGAGATACAGACGCATTCGTTTCACATCCGCTCAATGTGAACATGTGAAATGATGCGTTCTGAATACAAATGAGCTCTCAACACGGTGTGATATTATAACATGATAAAATGAGCAAATGATGAGAAATGTTGGTTATAATATGTTCAGTTTTGTTATATAGAAAAGCTTTAAAATAAAGAGGATGTATCATTCTAGATTTAAAATAGAAGTATATAATATGTTTTTGTAATATTGTAAAAAATCTCTCTCTGTCTCTGTCTCGTCTGTCTGTCTGTCTGCCTTTCTGTCTGTCTGTCTGTCTGTCTATTTGTCTGTATGTCTGTCTGTCTGTCCCTCTCTCTAACTTTTAAACAATGACTGTCAGTCAAGTAAAGCATTGATTTATCCTCTATGTACCGCGACTAAAGAGTGAGAACTGACAGATAAATCCATACGAGGACCGTGTCACATCAGCTCAGTGCAGACAACCATCTAATAAATATGTCATCAAATCTAATCCTACCCTTCCTCTCTCTCTCTGTCTCTGCCTCTGTCTCGGCCTCTCTCTCTCTGACTCTCGTTTTATCCTATTTAGGGGCCTACTCTTTACAATACTTTAAAAATAATATAGCATTTTTAAAATATTAGAACTTACAATATTTTAAAACTGTACAAAAACACATCAGTTTTATATTGTATAACATTATCTCTACAGTGATAGAATTGTTTATAACAAATTCATCAAACAATATTCATAGCATTGCACAATACATTGAATTAGACCTAATATATTTTTAAATCAATGCATCATAATATCACTAATAGATTAATTCATTATTTAATATGCAGCCATTAAATGTATTAATACGAGTTAATAAGTAATTGTTATTTGTTATTTATTAAATGCCTTTATTATTATTGATTGATGAAAATAATTATACAATTTATGCTCTATATAAGCTTATAATTGTAAAATATATAAAATATAAACTTGAAATTTAAAAAAATATATATATAATGCACAAGTACATTTTAATATCAAAATAAACAGTACAATTATTTAACACAGTAAATTGAATAAAAGCGATATAAAAGTAATAATTTTGTATAAATACAGAAATTATGATATATTGTCATAATTATTACATAAATTCAATTATTATAATGTTTTTATAATAATTAGAATGAATAGAAAGTTTCTACTTACAGAATTCTACGTTTCTGTTTGACTGAGAATTACTCACGGGGATAATACCGCCCTTATCCCCTCCCCCCGCGCCCTTATCCGCGCCCCCTTGACCGCCCTTATCCTTATCTTTCGAACCGCTAGGATGCTTATCCCGGCTACCAAATATCTTTCCAAATATATCGCTCATTTTATATGATAAAAATTAAAATCCGATTTACGGTAATAATTCTGCTAATTCTATTAACACTAAGACTATGCTAAAAAGCTGAAAAGTTTAAATAACGCCAAGCTTTAATTAATTTCTGATTCCTTAAAAAAGGTGTGCGAAATATTACATATTAAAATGTTACAGAAATGTTGTATTTTAAGCTACAACAATCTAGCACATGATAGAAAACAGTTGCAATGTTTCCATTGAAGCTAATAATGTTTATACTAGCCAATGAAAATAGAAACAGTTCACTGTACTTTGCGTCTAAATCGAACATAAAATTTCCACTATTTCTCTCTTCTGAACAAAGCTACTGATTTTAAATTCATCGTTATATTCAACTGTTTGAATATTTGATGTTGTTTTTATAAGCTTTGCGATTAATTCTAGTTGATATAAAATGCTCGATTAATCGTTAAACTGCAAGCTGAATTTATGCGGTTAATTATAGAATATAAAATAGAGTGTTGCTATTGAATAGTAACATAGAGGCTTACTATGCATAGGCCTATAGAATAAGATTTTAATATAATATTCACAAAAGGGTGCATTTAAAATGTGTTATAAATTAAACTATATATGAATATAACTATAAATATAAACTGTATGTATACGTTAGTTTCGTTTACTTTGTAACGTTGAACACAAAAAGTTATTTATAGGTATGTCTACATATATGAACAAGATCAATCAGTCAATCAGATCAATCGAGATCAATATTGAAATCATATTTGTACAGCTAATAAGGAAATAATGACAACGATAAAAAGGAGTGCGATATTTGATATTATAATTACAATCACGATCTTAAATAAATAAACCAGAATGTAATGTTTACAAGTTTCAAATATTATCAACGTAAACAAAGGAATTGTATGCCTATTGTAAAGTAGATTATTTATAAACATATATTTGTAAATATCAGTTGTTACATTTAAAGATATTATTACCGATAATATTCAATTCTGATTTTATGCGTCATTGCAAAAAAGTTAAAAATGACAGTTTATAAATAAATCACAACTTTATCTTTAAAAAACGTTCAAATGTTACGGTGTATAATAACAAATATTTGAATTACAGTAAATGCATTGATTAAATCGATGTAATCTGGATCTCAAAGTTAAATGTACAGATTATTAAAGATGTAGCAAAAACGTATTTCCATGAAATATTCCAGCAATTTGTTATTTGTATGCAAATAATGTTACTTTTAACTTTATCCATTTTATCTTTAAATTCACAAAATAACTTTAGATGAATATTCTATGGAATAGCAAGCGATATAAATCTTTTATACTAAAAATCAGCTAAAATTTGACTTTTTAAAACAAAATATACAGTAGCGAACATACGTTTTAATCTTTAAATAAATTTAATTCCATTTATTATATTTTATCCTCACTGATTCCTTTTCACAGGATATATATCAAAATTATCCTCCAAAATATCTTCATCTTCCTGATAATTATCCATCACTTTATCCATCCCTTTCAAATTAAATCCCATCTTAAACTCCGATTCCTGCTCTACACCCCCCGTGCTCCAACATGGACCGGTCCTGTTCAATCCCCTCCATATTTCCCGTTTTATCTCACATCCTGTCCCACCTAAACCTTCAAGTGGTGATTTATTCAGAACATTCTGGTATTTTGAATTATATTTTTGTAGATTGAACAAATTATCGCTCAAGTCCATATCCATGGGTTTAATTGTTCTTAGTTGGGGGTTAGAAAACCCCTTGGGGCTCCACAGGGGCTTGTTATTCAATGCTCCGTTTTGTTCATTCAATTTCTGCAGCCCCCTAACTTTATTGGGTTCATAAACCTTTGGGTAATCAAAATCGTAAAGATCATCATTATTTCTCTTCACTTTTGTACCATCGTCATCGCTTGAAAAAAGGGTGTTTTTTAATTCAACATTTCTGCCATCACCCATTGGTGATCTAGCATGAATTAGATGTTCATTTGTATCGAAAACATTTTCAGTTTTTAGAAAGTTTTGAGATTCCGTTTGGGTTAAGGTTGGGGTGCACATTAGGATTACTGGAATTTTGTTTTCTTTGGATTTCAATGCAGGAGATTGAGGATCATTTTGATTTGGATCATGTGTTGGGATGTTTGGCAGGACTGGCAATGCCTCTTCTGCAAGAAAACAAATCTTAATTTCAATTTGAAACATATATTATATACAAACCAATTATTGATAACAAATAACAAATCCTAAGCTTAACCCTGATATAAAACATTAACTTTAATCCTAGCCATAATCCCATCAGTAACCTTAAGAT
>JAQIXG010005352.1:0-11578 GCA_034700105.1 Oconnorella tubifera | reverse complement strand
AATGATAAAAATGTAAACCCAAAATATTTTAACTTTGTCATTAGGCCTACTTTTTCTAGATATTTGTTTTATTGGTGCACCTTGTTTATTAGTTGTTTGCTTTGTTAAGGTCCATTTTAGCTGTGTTTAACATTCTGGACCACGAAATCAGCAAATTGCCAAAGTTCATTCTTGTTTTATTGTATAAAATAATCTGCGTCAAATAAATGAATGATTCGATATTTCAGCAAGATTCCAGTCAGCATTTCGTACGGTGTTCATTTCTGCATTCTATATGCTTTTTCAGGTGATAAAGTTAGTGTAAAATCAGAATAAAATTTCAGCTTTGTTGTTTGACAACATTTTCGTAGAAATGATCAGAAGAAAATTTGCGTTGATATTTTATTTACTGGCTGCGACATTGAAAGCACAAGGTAAGAATCAAATTACTCTAGTTATACAATTATTGCAGTTTTTAGCAGAAACACTCGCTACTTCATCCTCTAGTGATGGATAAAAGCAACCGGATAAAAACAGAGTCTTAAATGGCCAGCCTTCGGGATCACTACGGACAATAAATAATCCTCTAGAAAATTATTAAAATTATTATATATTTGCATTTATTCGTATTTATATAAGAACTTCTTTATATAAAATAGTTTTTAAAATTTAGGATTATTATTAATTTTTTTTTGTTTCTCTATCATCATAGTTGTTTGTCTGTTGTTATTTCTCTTAGTGGTGTATCAAATACACCAATAGAGAAATAACAAACACCAGACAAAATTAATATTCTTCTCTATAGAAACCTCGCTTTTGCATCTAATGTCTATCTGATGTTATCACCTCGTCTCTCTCTCTCTTTTTCTCTCTCTGTCTCTCTCCTCCTCTCTCTCTCTCTCGCTCCCTCTCTTTCTCTCTCTCTCTCTCTCGCTCCCTCTCTCTCTCTCTCTCTCTCGCTCATTTTTCAGTATACTTATTATATTTGTTTATTCATGACAGTTTTTAATTTTTCACTCTTTTTATTTTGTCTATAAAATACAATTCTTTATAATGTAACAGTGTAATATATGTATTGCAGTAAATATGTATGGTGTATGTACAGTATATTTTCAATGCAGGCGGCCCAATAGGAGGCATCACACAGATTGAAAATCTTCCTTCGACTATAAAACTCACAAACTCATTTTTTGGTTTGTTCTTTGACAGTTATATTAGATAGAATAATGTAATGTTATTTTATTTTTTATAAATTGACAAAATGCAATAGACTGAAGACGTAGATGCCTTCTTGTGACACCTACACGAATTAATGACACTTTGAATATATATATTTGATATTAAATGCTGCAGATTTGCACTAAAAATGCTTTGACTGAGATTTGATTTACACTAATAATTTTAGTGCTGATTTATAGTAATAAATTTTAAGTTATATTAATTACATATCTTGTAATTAATTATTTCAAAATTATTTTTATACAATTATTGTAAATAGTAATAATCTCCAAACTGAATGCATCAATGTAAGTAAGTCGTGATGTATTCAGGTAATTTTTTTAATGTTTCTTAGAAAATGTTGAGATTCCTAAATTAGGACAGAGAATTTTAATAGTTAAGTGGCTCTAGGACTGAATGAATTTTTTTCGACGAGTTTTCCTGCGGACGATTCGTCTAGTGAACGATTCGTCGTGCGGACGATTCGTCTTACTGACGGTTTTTCTCAACGTGCCGTTCGTATTGCTGAAACAATTTGTTGAAACAATTCGTTTCAACAAATATTAATCTGTTGAAACGAATTGTTTGCAAGACAAACGGCACGTTGAGAAAAACCGTCAGCAAGACGAATCGTAACCAAGACGAATCGTCCGCAAGACGAATCGTTCACATATTGTAACAAGTTCACATACTGTTAAAAGTTTATGTCAGACTTAAATCAACGTAGGAGCTATCAGGGTAATTTAACTGCTTGCTGCAGATTTAGATTGTAACTTAGAGAACCGGATTGTGCGGGGGGCAGTGCCCCCCGAGACGAAAATCCCGCCACCCTAGGAGGTAGGTAGAATGTTGTAAATGAATATTTATTTACTATAAAAATTGATATAATAATAGTTTATACAAATTTGTAATAAAAAAACGGTTTGTATAAAAAGAAATTAAGGAAAAATATATATTTGAAAAGTTTTGTCTCTGATTATAATACTCATATACAATACACTGCTAGTGTATTGTATTGTATAACTCTACGGAGAGGCCTGGATCGTGACAGGCCTGGATCGTGACATGCCTGGATCGTGATAGGCCTCGATCGTGACATGCCTGGATTGTGACAGGCCTGGATCGTGACAGGCCTGGATCGTGATTGTTATCTTAAGAAGGCAACCTATCTACAGACTGTTGCAGGGGCAGGTTTACTTTGGTCACAAAAACGTCATAAAACGCGCCTATTGTTCTAATCTGCGAACATATATATCTGCTCGTGTAAGCGAATCATCACGCCTTATAGAAACATGATGATTGGTTTTAGCAGCAGTTTGGAGTTTGAATTCGAGTGAGGGGGGGAGAGTCCATGCAATTTATATAAGAGATATATCAATACAGTATATTCTGATTATTGTTTAATTGTTTATTTTGTTTTATTGTTTATTGTTTCACCGTCGGCGCCGTCACAACAAGCCAATAGTGGCCTAGTGATATAAGTTGTAATAAAAGCAATAATTTTTATTTATTTAGCGAATGTGAATATATCATTAAGGAGATCTTCATTAGTCAAATAACTTTCATAACACAAACTTATTGGAAGAAGAAGAAGAATAACTGAACTAATTATTGTGACATTATTGTATATAATTGCATGTTATTGTAATTTTCTGCACAGTGGTTGATTTAATATTAAAAAAATATATATATTATTGTTTCAAATTTTGATATATTACTACACAGAACTGATACTACAGCAGAACTTGAACTTGTCCAGTTGATGTCTCGCCAAGCTGGAGCAAGTGATGCAATAATATGCAATCATTGGGCACGTGGAGGTTCTGGAGCCATTGATCTTGCTCTTGCTGTGGAATTAGCTAGCAAGCAATCAAGTCAATTCAAATTTTTGTATGATTTACAAGTATGTTGAAGTGTAACTTTTTCTTTTACGAGTATGCTTGTATTTTGACATTTTACTGTATGAAACACTAGGTTGAAATGAAGTACTTGAAGAAGTTTTTTAGGAACTGGTTAGTCTTCCAATTGCCGCTGTGCAAGATAAACCGGATAAACATATATCTTTGAAAGTTCTAGGGGACAAAGAAAGTCACTAATTTGACTTTTAATCATTAAATTGATTGAAAATTTAACCTCGGGATTAAAGTTGTGAGTGTAAATTGCTTTCATACGATTAAAAACTAATTTTTTGTTATTTCTCCATTTTGTATATATGAACCCCATTTTGATAACAGAAACTACAAAATATAAACTAGAATTAACTTAAACGAGATTTGAATCGGGCACAACCAAAGTCTAATTTATTCAAGGATAGTCAGCTAGAGTAAACTGATCTTAAAGTAAATTGATTTTTAAATAAAGTTTTATTTCATGTCTGCATTATTCATGATGCATTCAAAAGATGAAAGCGTAATGTGAAAAATATATACTTATTTTATTTATTTATTTATTTCACCCAAAAGCAGTACAAGACAATTTCACAATACAGTACAAGATGTCACAAAGGAATACACAGGCACAAGGCACTCAAGTGTACTCATTGTTTAACTCTTCCTGAAATATTGAAAAGCGCGTCTTTGCAAGTGTTCACTAATGAACACTGCTGGCATGTCTGTGGCTAAGCTTTAGCAAGATAGATACTAATGTGTTATAAGAATATCTACAACTCAATTAAATTAATACATATAACAGCATCATTAATACATATAAAATCATGATATTAAAGTTTAAAAAAAATGAATTAAAAAAGAAATATGGAGAGGAGATACTACAATAGGCAACAATATTGTGAAAATAACATATTTTATTTTTTTAATATGTCAAAGAAAGACAGGAGTTTTTAAAAATTGTAGAAAGTAGTTTAAGAAACCCATTCATATGGAAAATAATTTTATAGGCTTTCTTGTTATTTCTTGCAGTAAAGGATACACATATATTTGTTGAAAATCAGAGGCATTTAATCCATCGAACTGACAGTGAAACAGTCACTGAATAAAATAATTAGTTAAAAACAGTACAAATGATTATATGACATAATTTGATGACTGAGGAGAAAAAAAATGTACTATTTGAGGAGAGTACCAAACTTGGCATACATCATGTTGACACCAACTGTCAACGTTTAATAAGGGGAGCCACTTAAATTTTTCCCCTTAACACAATGGTGGCCATATTTTCTAAAATGACTGCCGTGAAATTTAAATTGTTTTCACTATTTAACAATTTAGAAGTTAGATGTCCGATTGTATTCTTTTGGAAATGCTAAATTCAAAGTAAGGCTTTTAAACATTGTTGGACGACAATTGTACGAGATATCAAGATGGCGACCAAAATGGCCACCTCAAATTTAAATAATCTTAATTATTGTATCAAACAAAGAGTCCAATAATATGTTTTTGGGGATGCTGAAATTCAAAAAAAGTTCTAATATGTTGTCGGAAGTCATGGAACAAGATGCCCAACATGGCGACCAAAGTGGCTGTCGTCAATTTTTACATTACCTTAATTATATTTATTTAGAGACTCTTAGGTGTCCAATATTATGTTTCTTGGGATGCTGAATTCATAAAAATGCTTCTACACATTGTAGGAAGTCAATTAGATGAGATATCCAAGATGGCGACCAAAATGGCCTACTCAAATTTAAGTGACATTAATTATTTAATAATATCAAAAGTGAGGTATCCAATTAAATGTTTTTGAGGATACTAAATTCAAAGAAAGGCTCATCAACTATTTGTGACTAGATAACTCGTCCCACAGCTCCCATGGGATTAACATGGGAAATTGACGTAACAATGTTAATTTTTGATTCATTTTTTTTTTATTATATTTTGAACTAACAGTATCTCAGCAACCATAAACGATAAAAATATAATTTTTATATCATTCTCTTCACTAAAACCTTGACACTCGATTGATCGTGAAAAAAATGCTTAAATTTCTTGTCGCCTCAATAATGGAAGGCTATACAAAATATCTCCCAAAATGTTTGTTAAAATTTAATCATCTCAATTATGAAAATTCTTCAATTAAAAACTGTCAGCGACAAAGTTGTAGATAATTCACTTCTGAACATTTTAAGCCAAAAATATTTGAGATAGGACATGAAATAAGCGCACAGGACAACTTTTACTAGGACAACACATATATCAAACATTCAAAAATCTACCAATATTTTGAATAGACTGTTTCCTTCACATATTTATATCTATTTATTTTATTGCAAAGCATGACTTTTTTTAATGTAGAACAAAAACTATAATACACTGTATGAAACAATAATAAAAACTATAATACATTGTATGAAACAAAATGTATACAATTTATAATGAAATAACTATTGATTTCATCAATTGCATTAGACCAATAATTCCATAAAAATTGATAACCTGTATGTATGAGGGGTTGATCTCATAAATTTAAAGATTTACAGCAAAAGATTTTAACTGTAAACTTTCTAACAGATCATATTGAAAATGTAACAAATGTCACAATATTCATGTCGAGTCAAACATAAGTCGACTGAAAGTTTTTGGATAAAACAAATGTCCATGTAGTATAACTCGTTGCCACCATCGACGTGTTAGTGCAATAGATATATAATTGTTTGTAGTTGTAATTAGGCGTAATTATATTGTATCTGTTGTTCAGATATGACACAATAATATATTCCGAATCTATGAAGTGCTAGTGAAGGAGACGTATTTGTTAGATATTGACAGATACTAGAAAAAATATTAGTGATTTTTTCAAAAATAGTTTTCAATTTACTTAGAAGCTTTATATTCACATGTTCTACAACCTTTTTATGATCACTAACCAGATATGTGCTATATTTTTAAGAGATCAACTTTTCGCATATATAGGTTATTAATTTTATCAGCTTACGACAACCTACCCCCTCTCCTAGCAAAAAAATCAACAACTAATCACTCGCCATAGGGGACCTTTATAAACATTTATTTTATTATTGCACCTATATTTGCAAATATAAGCTGTTGTACAGCAACGTAGCCGATATGTCAGAAAAGGGGAGGAGTTTATCCTTCCAAAATGTATATGATGACCTTGTTTAATTTTTTGTACATTATAGTTTTTAATCTTCGCATACAATTTGTCGACTAAATCATCACAAGTAGATTGGGTGTTAACACTAAACTAACACTTACAATGATGGGTTGTGGGGTTTATAACCTCAGCCATTGTAAATGTAACAAATAATTTTATAGCCTCCTCCTTGTGGGTCACAAATTAATCCTTCTTGCGACCCCCACCCCCTTGTCTAAGACACTGTGACTGCAAATTAAAATGATCTAATATTCAGATTAGTTTTCAGACGATCAGCCAAATTATGAAAGTGACAATAGTCAGTCGATTGCGTATGATGATGAACTCACATCCGTAGTAGAAATAGTTGATCTAGATTCACTGAGGAAGATAATGATGCATACTCATAATTAATAGACTAGAAATATATACAAAACTACGTATAATATAATACAAGCTTGCATTATGCTTACAATCATAGTATGTACGGTAGTGCAATACTGTTGTAAGGTCCACTCCTAAAGGGATAGGGAAAACGGTCTTTTTTAACCCCTTCCCAAACCAACACCGGTCATTGAAAACTTTCAAAAATGAATACGGTTCATGTCCACAAGGCGGTTAACTTCAAAAAAAAATTGGGGAAAAATTAGTCAAAAGATACCATCGGGAGAAAAAAATGATGGTTTCCATTTTTTTCTTTTTTTTCGGTTTTTTGTTTCTTCGATGCGCGTATAGATCAGATACCAGTTAACCAATTTTGACGGTTAATGGTTCAAAAAAATTACCATGGTAAAAACACCTGTTTTACTATGGTAAAACTATAGTAATACCATAGTATTACCATGTAATGCTATGGTAAAAAAAATTTATCATGGTAAAAACAGTTATTTTACTATGGCAAAAATATAGTACTAACAGAGTATAACCATAGTTGTAAACAAGTTTTATCATAGTAAAAAATTTAACTGTCAAATTGTAATTTATATAATAAAAATCTTATTTTGAATGATGATCATTTAAAATAAATGCATACAATTAAACTTTATTCAACCAATATTGTTCATCAGTTAATTAAAAAAACATAATTATTACTATTATATACACTTTTTATAATAACAAATAATCCAATATTAAATACCAGCTATCTATTATAACTTAAAAGTGTCAAAATATCTCAAATTATATAAGCCTATATAATATCTAAAATTACCAGTTAAAAACTAAATATCGATTTCTGATTATAAAATAAATCTCCACATATCAAACTGTCAAAAAATTAAGCAAATTCAAGCATCACATTATAATAATGCTAGCTAATAACAACATATAGGCCTATTGTTACTTCTTCAATACTAAAAATTATAGTTCATATAAAGTGAACATTTTTAATCAACATTATTATAGTCAATCGTCTTAAATTGTTAATTATAATGTAGCACAGTTTCTGTTTGATAGAGTTCTGAATTGCATAATCGACGTTGATTTGACGGAATACACTTGACATATAGACTATCTGCAATCAGAAATAAGAATCAAATTAAAATATAGAAATTAAATATATTCTATTTAATTTCAATTTAATGTTATAAGTCACACAAATCATCGTGCTATTTTCATATTCTTTACTTCAATATTTTATCAAAATAGTGAACTAAAAGTTAAGAAATTGAAAAATCTCAAGATACGAAACAGATTTATAACATAAAAACTAAGTGCAGAAACCACACTGTAATAACCAAAATTACAAGAAAAGAAAAATTACAACTATATAAGAAAGAAAATAAAAAAAATACAACTATGTCAGACCTGTGCATAAATTACAACAATTAATTACAATAAACTTTTTACATTTTTCTTTTTATGTGATCAGATAATTAATGTTAGCAATTAACAAGTCTTATAATAAAGAAACTTTCGATAAAGTTAACTAACAATTTATATTGTGTATCACATACAATTTGTTTTATATATTATAGTGAATTAGGATAGTGTAGTAAAAGATTCACTTGTTGATAAAAATCTATTAAATATTAACATTAGTTCCATACAATCATATTTACAAATATACATACATATAATTATAAGCAATGAAAAGATTCATAACCTTAGTATTGACTCTAATAATAATTTATATTCGAACAACATCAACTTGTAACAATATTAAATTATAAGTTAAATAATAGATAGGTAAATAAATGCCACCTACCTGCATCAGAGAGTATTTCAACAGTATATATCGCGACATTGTTTTTCTTCCTTGCTTGTCCCATCTTTCAATGCATTCTGCTAAGAATTCATTGATAAGAATTTATTCTGTGCAAAGGAGACATCTGAAAATTTTCTTAGGCTGTATGCATTTTCAAATATTGTGAGAAATTGACTTTTTTAAATTAATATATTTCCAGTATCAAAGTTTATATATGCATTTAACTCGGGCTTATTGTCGTCTTTTTTGTACTTTTTTAAAATTTTCATTAGATATTCATTAGCATGTGTAAGAATTAATTATAAAAAGCACGTTATATTTTCTGAATATATTGTCAACACCTCTAAACGCTGTGGTAGATCACTGAATTTGGTTGTGACATGTCCTTGTTGAATTTCTGTGAATGCTCATCATTCCAATAATTTGCTACTCCTCTTTAGTAACGTGCTTAAATTGACTGCACATGATGCAAATTGCGGAAGACCGTTAGTGATTCCCTCTCATAAGTGAATACGATGTGCAATTCAGTATTTTCATGTGGAAGAAACTAATGATGATTTGAAATAATTCTTGTTTGTATTATTGGGTATACTAAATTTTATTGCATTTGTTCACTATTACTTTGCAAACAGCTTCCATTGGAGAAAAAGATTGAGATAATTGCAAAGGAGATTTATGGTGCAGACGGTATTGAACTTTCAACTGATGCCAAAAAGAGAATTGAATTGTTTACAAGACAGGTTACATAAATTTGTAATAATCATTTTTTACTTTAAATTATTGACTAGAAATTAAGGTCATACTTTTGAAGTAATGCTTTCTTTAATAACAATACAAATATTACTTATCTTTTTTTTTTTAGCAGTTTAAACAATACTTCTAATAGGAATACCAATTGGAATCAGTTAACATCAGTTTAACAAAAGTTCAGAAATATCTTGAGAAACTCTCTTAAGAGTTTCCAACACTGCCGCCGCATTTTTTTGCCATGCTGCCACTGCAAGGTGTTGCTTTATGAAAGGGCATCTCAATCATCTCAGGAGACCTTAGATCTCCTGAGATGATAGAGTTCTCTCGTCTGAACTCTTGTCAACTCTTCTCAACTCTTTCACACATGGAACACCCAGAGTATCCCAGTGTCTCAATTGCTATGGGACGAACTTGTGAGGGGTAGTAATTGCTTCATACTTGGACAACTTTTTCAAATCCTTTAAATTTGCCCCGTCCTATTATGTATGATGGCTCTATGTCCGGCCATTTTCATTCTAAAGTAGGCATCTGGCACCAATCTGGTACAAGGTACAAGCATGGCACCATCTGATTTTTCCAACACATCAGACCTGGTAGTTTTCAAAGTGCATTTACATTAGTGATCTAAAATGCATGCAGTTTGACATTATTGAGCAAATTATGCTACACTTTATGACAATCTCCCAGTTTCAGCTTGAGAGCACCCACAACGACCCCTTCTAACTTTCTCTAATGCCCAGATCGTCAATGTAACCCAATACGAACTCTGATCTGATGTCCTGAATCAGAACGTTACCAACAGGCCGAAGAACAGAGGACTGAATGAGATTCCCTGTGCCTTTTGTCAAATTTATAGAGAACTCTCTGAATGGAAATGGTGGAGGCACCGTATGCTGAGTAAAAGTAGCCGAGTTGCCCTGAACAATTGAGAACCAATGCTTTCCTTATCACGTCCTGAAGCACTGAATTAAATACAAACACAATTTGACGAAAATGTGACTTGATGGCATGTTGTCCAAGTACCAGTGGACATTATGTGCTAAAGCTTCTACCCCTCTCTTTACTCCTAAGACAAACTGCCATGGTTTCAGTATATTGGTGCAATGATAAGTTACATCCCTACGCAGCATAAAGGCGGAGTGAGATTTTGGTTGTGAGACTTACTGAGACTGGTCTCACATCCCCATCCTTTTTTCAAAAGAGCTGCTCAGAAAAGGAAGGGCATACCCAGACTGGAGTCAGACCAGTTAAGATGAACTTGATGAAACAGAGAATATCCAGTTATGTTCTTCTTTCAAATTGAAATATAAAATTCTCTTAATGCGTATTGAAACTTAAGCTGAATTTCAAATATTTGGTCATTTTTATAATGGTTTTTTTTATTAATATCACCTTTTGAAAATTTGTTTGTCATATTTTATCCTGATTTGACTACGTAAAAAATCTACTTGTAATTGTCATTAATTATTAATTTATTAGTTTTTGCTTTATAATATAACATGTTTGATTTTGCCTATCCTTTTATTAAAGGCAGATATTTGTCTTTCACGGGAAGGCTAATCTGAGATATTTCTGTAATATTTGTTGCTGTTTTTAATTTCACAATGCTGGCTGTAAATGTAACTGTTTGTTTGCACTGATTTAGAAACAAAATTGTTTTGATTTATATTATAAGCAAATACTTGGGCTATAATCTAAACATTGTGGAAAGACTCTACAATGTTTAGATAATGCATTAATAGTGTTGTGGCCTGCCATAGTCGAGTGAAGCGCTGCGATTCTGAGCGGCATCTTCTACTCTAACATTTGACAATTAGTCATCAAATTTCAGTTTGAGATCTTAATGCATTCAACAGTTATGCAGTTTCTACAAAAAACTTTACATTTCAATTTAACCAAGCGAGTATTTTCTAGATTGTGAAAGTTTAATAATTGTTTCATTAAAGGAGGTAAATGGTCCTCATTTTTTTTCGAATATTAACCCTGGGAACTACCAGGATCGCGGGGCAATCCCCCCAAAATGTTATATGCTCACGACATATCGAAATGCCACAATATAATATAGGGTGATGTGCACAAGATTTGCAATCAGTTGCCTCAACAATTCATGGACACATTTGAATCTGCAGCCAGAAATCGGCAGCCAGGCGCTCATCAGAACAGAAAGAGGCTAGTTTTGGTTACCTGTTTTAAATGTTTTTATAGCATATGATTTCACAAAAATTCATCAAATTACAAAACTGTAATTTAACAATGCATTGTTAAACTGAAATTTTCAAAAAAAATGTAGAAACTTCATAACTTTTGAACGCATTGAGATATCAAAGTGCCATTTGCTAGTTAAATGTCAAATTTCTTCTTCCTCTAAAATTATTT
>JAQIXG010005351.1:0-11579 GCA_034700105.1 Oconnorella tubifera | reverse complement strand
CCTTTATCCTCAACCCCCCTCCCCAATCCCTCCCCCCTCTCATACCTCTCCCTCAACCCAACAAACTCCCTCCACAAATCTCCCTCCCTCCCCCCTACTCCCTCCCTCCCCCCACCCCTTAAAAATCTCCCCCCACCCCTAAACCCCCCCGCCCTCGCCTCAAGTCTCCTCTCCACCCTCCCCCCACCCATCAATCCCCCCCTTGCATAATGTGCATGCGTGCAAAACGCTCGCACGCTCATTGTCTGTGCGCATTTCGCACAACAAACGCATAATGCGTCGCTGCATCTCGCATACAAGTCGATATTAACGCAGCCGAGTTCGACTGTAAGTCGGCTACGACGGCTTCTAACATCGCGGCTTATAATCCAAAGGGTCCGGCCCCCCTCCTGCCCAATTCCCTCCGCTAAATTTTCCCCAGATTTATCCATCGAGTTTTCGTCGTATTTTGGCGGCGTTTTAGAATTTTGCAGCATCGCGGTTGGTTGAATATCGTCACGGTTGATCGATTCATCGAGATTTCTAATATTTCTAAGATTTCCAAAAGTTCCCTTCAATGAAGCCTCCCCATTTCCAATAAAATTTTCATTAATTTTTTTATCTCCCCCTGAAAATCTCAAATCGCCTCCTTCTTCTACCCCCGCTGCAGCCTCCCCGGAAACATTTTCAGCGCCCCCTCTTGACGCCCCTTCTTCTCCCTCTACACCCCCCTGTTTACTGTAAATTATTTTAACCCCACCCGTATATTCTTGGCTCGCGGCGCCTCCTGAAAATTTCCCCGAAAATTTTCCGAAATTTTTAAATCTCAGTGAATTTTTGGATCGTCTAAAGGGACGTCCCCTTTGACGACCCCCCGTACTCCTTCTGTCCCTTCTGGAGAGGGAACAGGAAGTAGAAATAGGTGGAAAATTCCGGAGGGGTTTGGCGAGGGGGCGTGGAGTGGGGGCGGTATTTTGCGGGGGGGCAATTGAGGGGTGTAAAATTTCGTTAGATGAATGATTTTGACCGCCTAAATAAATAAAAATGTAAATTTTTTCAAAGAATTATTTAAATTGACAGTTTATGCAAATTTATTCAAATTTGAATTAATAAGAAATTAAATTTGTTTGAAATCTCTTAATTGTTTTGTAAATAAAATAAAAAATTTATAAAATAGAAAAAACTTTGCAAAATTCTAAACATCGTGGACTGATGTGACGTTAATATTACACACTGCACTCTACCATATATTACTACATTATCTGTATCACTATCTATTTGTGCTGATGTGACATTTATGTTACTACACTCTACCATATATTTCTATATTATCTGTATCATCAACTAGCTGCAGTTTGTGCTGATGTGACGTTAATTGCACTTTATCATCTATCTACATTTGTGCTGATGTGATGTTAATAGCATTTTATCATCTATTTCTATATCATTAACTATGGGACTACATTTGTGCTGATGTGACGTTAAATACAGAATCATACCTTGCGTTTGAACTGCATGTGTTTTTTCAAAGCCCCCCATTAGCATGTCCGCATAACAAATATGCTTGTTCCTCAGTCTTTGAGACCTCTTTACGTCGGGGGCGTCACCGGGGCCCCTCTGAGCCACGCCCCCCATGGGCCGCCCCAATGCCCCGCCCCCTACAGAGACTCCGCCCCTTGCGTGCCTGAAATATTGATAACAGTTTGTGTGTATGATGAGAAATATACAACATTTGAGAATTAAATTTTAGAATAGATTAAGTTAGGGTTAGGTTAGTGTTAGAATTAGGTTAGAATTAGGATTTAAATTAGGGTTAGGCTAACGCTAAAATTAAATTAGGGTTAGAATTAAGGTTAGATTTTGATTTCAATTAGGGACACTATTAAGTTAGAGTTAGAATTAGGGTTAGGTTTACAATTAGAATTAGATAAGGGTTAGAATTAGGGTTAGGTGTTGGTTAGGATAGCTTAACTTGCTGCACCCTTTAGTAAGACGCTTAAATTGACGGCTACGTCTGAGACATCGTTCATATAAAACTCTAATCCAGACGTTAAACTTAACTTGCTGCACCCTTTAGTAAGACGCAAGATCACTCACTCATTTGTTCTATCACTAGGATCACTTAGAGAAGTGATGACAGAGTGATTAGACGACTGAGCTTTACGCGATTCACTCGTAAAGTGATGTGAAGTGATCTCTGTTTTCTTATGCACTGCGTTTGACATCACTGAAAAAAAATATATATATTTTAAAAATATATTTTAATATATTTAATAAAAATATTTAAAAAAATATATATTATAAATATATCTTAACGAAACATATATTATAAATATATTTTCAATTTTTTTTTTAAAACCTATTTTTACATTTTGAAAGTTTTAAAATATTGTAAAACAATGATAAGGGCGAGTGGTGGGGTGTGAATTTTTTTACCAAAATACTCTTTATTCGCGGGAACTTTAGATTCTAGTGGCCACATATTTGTACTGATGTGACGTTAAATACTGTAATTATATCATTAACTAGAGATCTATATTTGTGCTGATGTGACATACAGCGGTGACTATGTATTTTTATACGATCATAGAGTTAATTGTCAATTAAATGTTCAAATAAACTGACAACAGATGTCACCCATTCTGTAATTAGTAGCAATCATCAACACATTGTCAGTAGTAGCAGTCATTAAATACTGCATCAAAAAAGTATCGTCTTAATGCGCTCAAACGATATTTTGGGACTTAAGAAGTATTTTACTTTTAAAAATCATTCGCATCACATTCATCAAAAATCAATCGCATTAAAATTATGAGACTGACCTTACCCTCTGGTCAAAAATGATAAAACAATTAATGCCCCCACCCTCAATACACCCCCAACTAGAGAACAGGATACAAGTTAAAAATGCAACTACATTTACAATCAAAGACAAACGCTGTGATTGGCTGCTTGCCATTACATTAAATCTGCATTAAATCCTTTAAATCTTAAAATTTCATACAATCTTCCTACAAAATATTATTATTGCTCTGTGTCAAATAATTGACACAGATAGATGACACAAGCATTTGTGTCATCTATTGATACAAATTTTAAACGTGAATAAATTTTTTTTAAAAAACCGCCCCCAAATTTTTTTTCAAACCCCTCCTCCACCCAAATTACTCACCCACTTCGGAGTACTCATCCCCCTCCTCCTCCTCCTCTTCCTCTACCCTCCCTCCCTTAGGATTAACGTAAAACCCGATCAGCGTAACCGCTTCAGTTTTCTCAATCACCACCGTGCTCTTGGACTTGGCCGCGTTCATGTACCTCACTAAGAAGTCCCTCTGAAGTTCCGTACAGTTGGAAACCTTGAGTCCCATCATGAGGCACCTCTTCTTCAGTATACCGGTGTCTTTGGCCGGCATTATCTGTTTGTGGATGTCCACCAAACGTACGTGTTCCCTCCCGTTCAACATCAAACCCGGCAGATCGTTCCAGAACATGTTCACCGTGGTTAATTCCGGAACTGAACTGTCCGGAACCAGTGACCGGATATGAGATGTAGGGTATGTGGGGTGACTTGTCAGTGCAGTGGGGTAGGTAGAGGGGGCGGGGTAGTAAGAATCGTGATTTGTACTCAAGGGGTAATCATTCGACGTAAAAAATTCCGTCAAATTCGCTCGTTTTGTCACACCGGTCCCCCCGGACACTTTTTCAGTCATTCGTGAAAACCCGGTCACTGTGCTGGAATTTTCCGCAACCGGTATTACCGATATTTCCGCGCTTTTAGCGAGCCCGGTAAAACCAGATTTTTCTATCGTTTCGGTATTTCCGGATCCTCCGGAATTTCCAGTCATTCCGGAATTTCCGGTCATTTCAGAAATATTGGAATGTCTGGAAATACCGCAACCGGACACCGGCGTTCTACCAGGCGTGGTATTCAAGTCGTTAAGAATACCGGTCATATTGGCGATATCTGCGGACAATAAATCGCCGTCATTTATTTCATCAACATCCATTAAATTAGAACCAGATACGACCGGGTCAAAATACGGGGTCATCTGATAGGCCTGAGAGGTCATAGGGTATGGGTCGGTGGGCGGGGTTACGTAGGATGAAGTGGGAGGAGCCATGTAGGTGTCTGTGGGCGGGGCGTGAGGCAGAGGGGGCCTGTCCGGGACAGCAAACTGTGTGGCGAGAAGTTTTAGTTCCGATTCGTCCATTGAGTTTAGCATTAGGCAAACCTGTTGAATATTCATGAGAATGCATTTTTAATAACACGAATATTCACTGGCATATAAAGACCTGCTGAATATTCAACACTTATTAAGAAGGCTCACTGAATATTCATTGGGCTTCACAAACATTGCAGTATGCATTAATTTAACTGATTTACTGAATATCTAATTATATATACCGCTTATGTCTCGTGAATATTCAGTAGGCCTACTGAATATTCATGAGATACCAGCAATTAGAAAAAGGAGTAAATTTTATGCTTACAAAATCTCATACCGGTATGTAAAATAAAATATTTATATTTATTTAAATAATATTTCTATCTTATAAATTAGGTAAACTATATAACTGCGCGTTAAGTCTATCATTTTACTTAATATAATTACGTATGCTATGTCAATTTTTAGTCTATTTGCTATATACTCTTTGCATAAAATAAATAACTCTATAAAAGCGAAGCATTCAAACAAACCAATTAAAAACATATATATATACAATAAAAAATCGTAAACTTTAACTTTTGACATACCTCCTCTGCCATAACATTCAGTTCCGCATGACTGACATCCTCCAGGCCCGCACATGCAATGCCCCCGCATGCACTCCCTCCCTCATCCACCCCGCATCGCTGCTGCGCAACCAGCACATTCCGCACCGATAAAAAACTATCAACTGCCGCCGACCTCCCCCTCATTTCCTCCCCCTCACCCCCCAGTTTAACCCCAGACAAATCCAGCCCCCTCTCCCCCGGTAGAAACCCACTCCCCCGTGCGTTATAATCAGACCCCGCCTCTGTGATGTCAATCACTAAATCAGCCACGTCTGATTCGTCGACCGGTAGACAGTCTTTTACAACAGGCCCCGCCCCTTGGAAATTAAAATTACCGCCACTGATCCCTCTGGGGGGTGTAAACCCCTCCTTCAAAGCCCCAAACTCAGCCTTCGGGGCCTTGAACTCTCCCCCAGGGGCCCCAAAACGAATCGACTTATCCGTATGTGCCATTTCCTTATACCAGTCAAAAATACTGATACCTGCAGCTAAATTTTTACCTTGGGGGGTCGGATTAGGGGCCTCCTTAACGGGGCTTAACTCCGCCCCTTTTCTCAGTCTCCCCCTATTAACTGGGGGCCCCCTTTTAGTCGCGTAATAAACAAACTCGTTTTGATAATGTCCCGGAATTTTTACGTAACTTCTATCAGCGGAGGCGTTCGAATTTACCACCCCCCCCTTGCGGGTCAACCCCCCCGATTTACCCCCCTTCGATTTCGATTTAGTAGTCGCCGCGGTAACCTTCGTCGTGGCTACAACCTTCGAGGAAATCACCGCGGATACGACCTTGAATTTACCCTCCAAAATAGCCGCTTCTTTTCTTTTATATTTTTTCTTTCTTTTCGACAAATCTCGAATCGCTGGTCGAATTTTATTCGCTTTTTCCGGGGGGCCACATCGAATTTTTTCAGTAATCGAATTAACGGGGGGGACGGCTATTTTTTGTTCAGCGCCCCCTACAAACCCCGGTGTCATGTGATTAATGACATTTGGAGTGACAATCGTGTCGGACGATGCTGCGATATTGCATGATACAACGCCGCGAGTCATTGATTTAATGCGCGAGTTTGATGCGTTGTTGTTGCGTGATTTCTTAACGTATCTAGATTTAAGTAAAAAGGTTTTTAGTCGTTGTAAATTGTGCGGTTAATCGTTGCTTAGTGTCATATCAGCACAAAAAAGGCTATTTAGTGTGACGTGTTAAGGTGAAGTTAATTCTAATAATAATCAGTGAATAATAATACTAGTAATAAGTCTCCCTCCCTCTCACTTTCTCTCTCACTTTCTCTCACTATCACTCTCTCTCTCTCTCTTTCTCTCTCACTCTTTCCCCCTCCCCCTCCCTCATAATACTAATGACACTAAAATTAATAAAAATACTGATACAGATATACTAGTACTTACACTAATAATAAAATCACTAATAATATATAACTAACTACTACTACTCACACTACAAAAGCTACTACACCTACCTTCGCTCCGTCCTAGTACTACTCTCAGTCGTAGTTATAATACTACTCTGTATGTCCGCGCTAAACGCTGCAAACTCGCAATAATCATGATCTATCAACGGATGCAGCCTCACCACCGCCTCGGCGCTCTTCCTTGTTCTTCTTCCCTCCTTTCCCCACCTGTATCCCTCCCCCGTTCTAGCCCCACCTGAAACTTTCCCTCGTGGTTCTCCGAGGGGAACATTCGTTTGCAGTGAGAGGGAACCCATTCGACCAATTTGCGCCGCTGCGACTGATAAAGTCGAACCTTTTAGGATCTGTTTACGAAGTTGAGTTTCCCTCCCCAACCAACCGGGGGGTTCGAATTGATTGGAGGGGGAGGTAATGACCCGGTCAGTGGGTTGGTTGAGGGATGGGGGGTTTTGAGGTTTTTTAGTGGTAGGGGTGGAGAGGGAGAGAGAATTAGGGGATGAACAAGTGGCCTGTGGTTTTTTGAAAAATTTGATTATAAGAACATTTTTATAAATATAATAAAATGAAATAATACAAAGAAAATTTACTTTGATTCTATGTTATAAATGAGAGTAATTTTAAAGTATATTAAAAAATATATCGTAAATAAAAGTTAAATTCTAAGTAATAGAAAAGTATATCGCTGGAAGTAAAATAATTAATCTGCACAAAGAAATTGAAATTAAATTGAAGGGAGAAAATGTGAAAACTGCAATTAAATTGAATTCTATTATTTGATTAAATAAACTTAAGATAACATTTACAAATAAACTTTGGAAATTAGTCGACTTTCAAATCAACTTTTTCTCGAATATATGCATTAATAACATTAATACCGAAACCAATTTCAACCAAATCAAAAATATGCAAGGTAATACGCGATTTACAGCATATGTAAATTTTCAAAACGCATGTATAAACGTTATGTATGTATATGTCAACGCATGTATAAACGTTATGTATGTATATGTCAACGCATGTATAAACGTTATGTACGTATATGTCAACGCATGTATAAACGTTATGTACGTATATGTCAACGCATGTATAAACGTTATGTACGTATATGTCAACGCATGTATAAACGTTATGTACGTATATGTCAATGCATGTATAAACGTTATGCATGTATATGTCAATGCATGTATAAACGTTATGTATGTATATGTCAACGCATGTATAAACGTTATGTATGTATATGTCAACTGTAAAAAAAAAAATTTTCATCTAAAATTTACTATCCACCTGCAAAATAGCCGCCTGCACGATAGCCTTCTCCTCCACCAACGACACCCCCGACGCCCCTCCCACTTCCAACCTAACCCCGCCAATATCACCTCCCTTTCCCCCGCCCCCCGCCAGGGCGCTAGCCGCAGCCTGCGGTAGTATAAAAACAGTAATATTCCTCCCCCCACTTCTGGCATTCATTAAACTATATACGGCATTCTTAGACGACGACGATGCTAAAACTTCCGTTTGCGCATTTATTCCACCTGGCACTGAAATGCCATTTGACACACCCCTCTGTGGCACTCCACTGGCACCCCTCAGTGCCTGCGTGAACCCCTTGACGCCCTTTAACGAGCCCTGGTCTGAAAGCTCCTTCACTAACAATCCGGACGCCAAAGGACTCGCAAAAGAACTGTCATTCTTCAAAGCCCCTTTGATATTTTTAACTACGGGAGCTTTCGGACTATTTTGCACGAGCCCTTGTGTAGATACTTGGGGCACAACGACATATTTTTGACCAGAAACAACGCGCGATTGTAAGACACCGTTTTTATCGATATCAACATCAGTAATGCCATGACATTCGGAAATTTTACGTCCAACCATATCGGTAAATTGACAAACTTCGAACATACCTTCGGGTAAAATTTCCGCGTTATTTAAAACGCCAGCAGAAGCAATATTGTCTTGCAAAATGCCACCGAACACAAGATTCTCAGACGCTGCATCTTCAACTTCCGATTCAAACAACGATTTTGAACCGTTTCGATATCTCAACCCCTGAGAAAAACCTTCAGATTGCGCTCCCCCTAATCGAAATTTCAAAATTTCATTCGAATCTAAATTACTCTCCTCCTCTTTCAAGTGTAGCGACTTCGAATCGACATCATTTACTTCGACCAAATTAGATTCCGTTCTCATTACCGGAGCAATAAAATTACTGTTTGTCTGTTTCATCAAAGCTTTCACACTTTTTCTCGTATCGATTTTGCCACTTGTACCCTGTGCTTTTGTGTCAATAACCAATTCATTAGACAGGATCCCAATATCCTGCCCATCTTCAGCAAGACACTTACCTTCATCTTTAATTTGAGAATCAAAAATGATCCTAGATTTATCTCCTTCTGGCAAATCCTCCTCCTTTGCCACTTCAATCTCTCCTCCATATCCTGTTTTTTCCGAACCACATCCGTCCGTCACTCCTCCTGACTTCCTCTCCAATCCATCCGTCCCTTTCGTCTTGCCGAAAACCTCTGAATCTGAATCAGACCGTGATGATGAAGATGACACCTGCACGGGGCTATCGAGACTCGACCTCGAGCAGTACCCATCATCTTCATCTGATCGACACTGCACACGCCCCATGCATAAAACGGTCACACCCGCGTCAGTAGCCTCCCGGCATTTCCTTCCTTTCGAACTTGCTGACCGGGTGGATACGGAAGGAGCAGGAATAATCCTGTCATCCTTATCGGAATTTTTGGCGAGATAATGTACATCGGAAATGCTAGATGTCGGTTGAGAGATGTTTGGTTGTTGGGATGTTTCAGTTTGCGATGAATCCGTAAGAGGTTGATCTGGTTTTGATCGCAGTGAATGTTCCAACGGTTGATCTGACTTCGATCGTGATTGATCAAGCTTTGATCGCGGTTGATCAAGTATTGACTGGGATGGATCTACAATTGATTTATCTAAATCAATCGTAGATCGTACTGATTCATTAGTTTCGCTCACATGACTTTTAATTGTATCTTGTCCAATAGAACCCAAACGTTTCGAAACAACCCTAGATCCCGCGATACCACCAACGCGATTGGCTACATTCGAAGCCAATGAAACATTCCTATTGGCTGAAATAGCTCGCGATGCTCCACCATTGGTCGGGGCTACGTGTGGAGCATCTCGATTGGTGGAAATATTCTTGCCGGAAACACTTGTCAGCGAATCGGTTTGCTGCGTAGGGCATGCCAGGATGGTAGGCTGGTGAGAGGGGCCTACCAAACCCGGGGAGGGGGGGGATAAACCCGCAGACATATCTGTAACCATTAAATTGGCCACGAATTTTTTTACAACGACCCAATTAGAAAAGTAAACAAATTCTTTCGTCCAATAGGAAACTTCGTTACATATCGAATAAAATTTCAAGTGTAATTTTATTATCCAATCAAATCACAGAAAATGGAACATCTCGACCGTTACGTCCAATGAGATGGCTTGTACTATAATTCAAAAGTTCGATATTTTATTTCTATTGTTCCATTTTGCAAAATCTCCCAGTAAATTATTATATACTCTTCTACGATTGGCTGATTAATCCACCAATCAGTAGTCCCGTTACATCCACCAATCAGCTACTTCGTTATATCTGTAATTTCTCTTAAGGGAAATCAATTCATCCAATAGCAGATGAGAATAGAAACTGACTGAGAATTAAATATAGTTTCACGTCCGACAAGTAACGCAGGAAATTGAGTCAAAATTTAATTGAATTTATTTGTTTGAATTTGTCTGGTATATTTTAATGGGATATCAGTTACGGCTTGATTGGCTAACTGGCTTCAAGTTAAAGTTACACGAGTTAATCGAGTTAATAGAGTTGATTCAGTTAATGGATTTTATCAAGTAGTAGACTAAAGCCAACGCTTTGAAATACTGCAGAATAAATTTCGATACTTTAAATATAAACATAAATATAAATATGTATAAATATAAATTTAAAACTATAAATATTTCTAATTTTTTAAACCTATTTAGTCCAAAAGAGAAAAAATACCAAAATTTAATACGAAATAAAAATGAAACGAAATAAAAAATAATTTAAACATTTTAAAACTTTGTCATTTTTAATGTTTTAACTTCTGTCAACAGAATTTTTATTGACCATACCTGTTCAAACTATTAACTTTCTCTATATTAACTTGTTAAATCTATTATTACGCAGTTACTTTTTAGTCATTTCTGTATAATTTAAACTGGACTTTAAATAAATTTATATTGTATAATAACTAAAATTACTGTCATTCTTGTCATTTCTCTCAAACCAATTCTATTTATTTTATTCGATTAAAATTTAAATACACAAAAGAATTAAATAACAAAAACAGTCGACCGGAAATGAAAACAGAATTGGGTCAAATATCTGTAAATCAAAACGATAAACAATTTGTGAAAAAATGGAAAAAAAAGATTGACAAATTAAACCGGAAATGAAAAAGGAACAATTTCCATTCAGGCTATATTGGCAGAATATTCTACCGAATAATTTTTGTACTATCCTCCCCCTCCCCTTTCCCCTCTCCCCCTGCATCTATATGTACACGTGTGTGTGTCTGCTTGTATGTGGCTTAGTATCTGTGGATGTCACCGTGGGAGCGCATTGTCATTTTCTAATAATAATTGAATTAGTGCCAGGTTCTAAATATAGCGCTTATAAAAATAGTTCCCTGAAATTTTATCGGTTAAAATTAGGTTAAAATTATGTTGGTTAAAATTAGGGTTAAGTTTAGGATTATTCCCAACCGTTACTCTAATTATAATAATAATCCTTATTATTATAGTTACTTAAAGGTTAGGGCTAACCCTAAACTTAACCCTAATTTTAACCTTAAAACTAACCCTAACACTAATTTTAACAATTAAATTCAATAATTATATTCCAAAGAGCTACTTTTAGACATGTTATATTTAGAAAATGAGCAAATTCAATTAGAGAATGGTCATTACAAGATGCTTGTGTAATATTTGTGCCTGTATGTGTGCTTGTATGTGTATCTATATGTGTACTACTATGTGTGCCTTTTTGTGTGCCTATATGCGTTCCTGTATGTGTGCTAGTATGTGTGCCTATACATGTGCCTGTATGTCTGCCTGTATGTCTGCCCGTATCTCTGATAGTGCCTGTATTGCAGACACAAAATCAATGTAGCGAAGTAGTCTTGCATTGTGACTGGTCAGAGAAATTAAGCTATCCACCAATGAGAAGTGATTAAATAAACCAGCTACACAGCAGCCCTGACAGCTATGACAGAGAGCTTTATGACAGCAGTCACAGCTCTGACAGCTATGACAGAGAGCTTATGATAGCAGTCACAGCTGTGACAGAGAGCTTATGACAACAGTCACAGCTG
>JAQIXG010005350.1:0-11579 GCA_034700105.1 Oconnorella tubifera | reverse complement strand
GGAGATGATGGAGCACGAATGTTGTGAAATATCTATTATGTACTATAATAAATACATGAAATAAGCAACGCTGAAACTCGTGCGTGTCAAATATTAATTTCTGCGTTACGTCTGATTGAAAACAGCAATATTGCGCAAAATGCCTCTCCGCATGTAAGTTATGATAACTACTTTATTTTTTAAGCTTTTTATTTTATTTTTCGACAGTTGTGCAGGGAGGTGCTGGAGCATAAAGGATACTTCATATCTATTATGTTACATTATTGCAGGCTGGGATAAAGACATTCAAATATCGTCGAAAAATAAAAACAAACAAAAATCTTGAATATAAACTTTTTGCTTCCCCGCATAAATATTTTAATAACTTTTGTATAATTAAAAGTAATTTTTTTATTTTCAGTCAGTGTTTTGGGGGATGATGGAGCATGACAAATCAAAAATATTTAAGATATACAATATTTAAAGACAAAATTGCGAATTTAATAAGAGGGTCTAAAATATTCATAGAGCGTCAATTTGATATAAAAGTTTATGCTTCCCCGCATAAAATGTTTAATAACTGTTTGAATTCTGGAAGGAATTTTTTTATATTTCGATATTTGTATAGGAGGGTGTTGGAGCATGTATAATATGAAATATTTTGTAAGTTTGACGTTTTTTGGTTGAACTATAAATTATCACAAATCAACAAGAATATTGAACAAAACGCGATTTCGTGAAATTTTTACCCACTTCCCCGCATAAAATCTGTAATAACTTTAAAATTTGTTGAAATAATTTTTTTATTTTTTGACAGTTGTGTAGGGGGGTTTTGGAGCATTGTAATTGTGAAATATCTAAGCTGTACGTTGCTTGTATATAAACTTACGACAGCGTAAACTTATCGATTTTTTAAAAATCAAATGTGAATGTAAACTGGAATACACGACATATTTTTTTTATAAAAACTACAGGTATAGACTAATTTGCAGAAAGAGAATTTGCGGAAACTCGTTTAACTTTTACGAAACGAGGTGGAACAGAACGGGAAGTAGTGAAATAGAAAGGTTTTGATTGCTAGCAAAGATATCGGAAGAAATTTCCTTCTTACCCCCTACCAATTTTTTGTAGTAAATTTTTGAAATTTTGAATGACATTTTAACATTGTGAATCTGCGGAAACTCGTTTAATATTTGCGAAACGAGGTAAAACGAAACCGGAAGTGGTAAAATAGAAAGGTCTTGATTGCTAGCAAAGGTCTATCAAAAAATTTCGTTCTTACCCCCCACCACTTTTTTGTAATAATTTTTTGAAATTTTGAATAGGATATTTTAACATTGAAAATTTGCGACAACTCGTTTAATTTTTGCAATACGAGGTGAAACGGAACCGGAAGTGGTGAAATAGAAAGGCCTTGATTGCTAGCACTGTGCGTGCGTATGCGTTTGTGTGTGTGTTTAATTCCTATTCAAAATTTTAAAGTTCAAAAATTTATTACAAAAAATTCATGGAGGTAGGAACGAAATTTCTTCAGATATCTTTGCTAGCAATCAAGATCTTTCTTTTTCACCACTTCCGGTTTCGTTTTACCTCGTTTTGCAAAAATTAAACGAGTTTCCGCAGATTCTCGATGTTAAAATGTCCTATTCAAAATTTCAAAAATTGATTGCAAAATATTGATGAGGGGTAGGAATGAAATTTCTTCAGATATCAGTGCTAGCTATCAAGGCCTTTTTATTTCACCACTTCTGGTTCCGTTTAAGGACTTTTTACAAAAGTTAAACGAGTTTTCGCAGATTCTCAATGTTCAGTTCCTATTCAAAATTTTAAATTTCAAAAATTTATTACAAAAAATTGGTGGGGGTTAGGAACAAAATTTCTTCAGATATCTGTGCTAGCAACCAAGGCCTTTCTATTTCTCCACTTCCAATTCCATTTCACCTTATTTCGCAAAAGTTAAACAAGTTTCCGAAAATTCTCGTTTTGCAAATTAGTCTATCCCAAAACTACATGTGGTGCATAATCGAATTAGACACAAGGAATTTAAGAAACAGTCTCATCTTATTTCCCTCCCACTCTTTATCACACTCTCCCCCTCCCTTTCTCTTCTTCCCTCTCCTTCTCTCACTCCCCCTCTCTATTCTTCTTCTATTTAAATTTGTCCATCCCTCTTCTATTATCTTTTGAGTCGATAAATCATTAGGCTACAGTGCCGATAAGCAGTCGCCAAACTTAGCAAGGCACTGTAATCATGCGAATTGACAAGTACATAAATGGAGCTTTAGCCAGCCCTTTTTCATAATCGTGACTATTAGTCTGTTTCTTTTTTTCATCAGTCATTATTCTCTATGAATGACTGTTCATTTGGAGTAATTTAATGGACTAAGTTACTGAGGAGTCGAGTGGGGATCTTTTGGCATTCCTGCAATGATTCCTACTGCAGTCTTCTGTATTGTTTCTAATTTCATCAGTTGGGTTTGGGTAGCAGCAAGGAATACTGCACTGCAGTATTCAAGGTGAACTAGTTTAGTAATGCAGTATGACAACCTGCCAGGCCGCAAAATGGGCAGAGTCAATGAGCAAATACGCTGGTGCCTTGCTTGAATCCCACAGAAATTGACGTCACTTGCCTGTCCTATTGTTTTAATTAGAGAATTTTACTCAACAATACATCAATTTAGGTTTGTTTTGAGTGTTTTGAATCCTTTCCCTCCCTCTCTCCCTCTCTCATCACCTCCCTCCCTCTTCCTTCCTTCCTTTCCCTCTCCCTCTGCCATCCTCTTCCCTTCCCATATTTTTAACCCTCAGGATTAAAATATTGGAAGGGAAGAGGGAGACGATTTGAACCTATAGTTTTAACCCTCAGGGTTAAAAAATATGGGTTCCGAACTGGTTCCAAATATGGGTTCAGGACTGAAGTTTCAAATATCGGTTCCGGACCTGGCTAAGAAAATTTTCTTTTAGAAATTATACTTTAAATCGAAATATTATCTAAAAGCTCAATGGGTTACTTTTTTGGACACTGTTATAATTGTTTATTTGTTTAAAATCTGCATAAAAGTGTATTAAGATAGCAGTTGTAAAATCATATATATATATATATATTCAGAATTCAGTGTTGGGCAAAATACTTTTAAAAAGTATTTTGAAAATACAAAATAAATTAATTTTAGAAAGTATTATACGGTTTACTGAGTGGGAGTGAGTTTGTCCCCCCACCGGTGGGGGCAAAAATTTCCTTCTGAGGGGGCTATACCACCCTTGCTCCCTCCCCATTCTGGCGCCCCTGCTGGTACCGGATAGTTTTACACAAAACTGTGCAATTACAAGGCTGGTTAGAGAAGGGGTTAGAGCGCTGGATTTGGATACGAAAAGTTCCAGGTTCGAATTAATGCTCAGTATTTCTCTAATATGGTGCACCATTAGTAAGGTGCATAAAGTAACAGCTACGTCTTAGACATCGTTTATACAATAAGGTAATAACATTAAATTTAATCTTAATCTTTATGCGTACTAGTTACGTTTATATGTTGGATATGTTTAAATGGTTTAAATAGACAAAGCAATTGGAGGACAAACTAAGTTAATAAGCCGAACATGTTTTTATTGATTTAATTGTCAGCTTGTATGGTTTTTATGAGTATTACAAAAAATAATGTCAACAAGTTCAATAACAATATTAAATCTTTGTTAACTTTAATATAATTATTTATAACAACCTCTTAATGGAAGTTAATAGTAATTTTATGAAAACTAGATTTTGCAAAAAAATATTTTAGAAAAGTATTTTGATAAGTATTTTTAAATATAACCAATTAATTTGTAAAAGTATTTTGAAAATACTAAAATAAAATACTTTTCAAAAGTATTTTGAAAATACAAAATAAAGAGGAATCAAAAAAGCTATCCAAGTATACTGCTTTTGCTACCTCGCACGGGTTTCTTCCCATAGCGATTGAGACACTGGGTTCATGGGGCACATTGGGTCTTGCTTTTGTGAATGAGTTGGGCAGACAGATCTCTATCGTCTTAGGAGATCCAAGGTCCACCTCTTTCCTAAAGCAACGACTCACTTTGGTGATGCAGCAGGGAAATGCAGCGCAGTGCTGGGAATTTTTGGGACAGTTTCCCAAGACACTTTTTAACCATTTTAATTTTGAATGTTTAACGTTAATCAACCAAATTTATTGATTCTATATTATTTAGTTTTTAATTATTAATTTATTTATAGCTGTACATTATTGTTTATTCATTCACTCTTTTGCTTGCTGTATATTATTGCTAAATACTTTTGTCTGATTCTATTGATTAAACGATTTTGTACTATAATAAAATTATCTCCTGTCAAATAAAATGTTATTTTCTAATTTGAAAATAAAATATTAAAATACTATTGTGTCCATCACTGTCGGAATTCTGAGTCCATGACCTTGGACTTGGTCAGTTTGCCCAAGTCTTTGACCTGCCTTGGCCTTGGACAGGTAACTTGAGTCTTTGGCCTTTGGACTCAAGTCCTTGTCCTTGCAGCTTGAGTCCTTGGCATTGTGACTCAAATCCTTGTTAACATCACTGGTATTATTGCATTTATAATCCTGCTCATTGATGATTATAATTATAATATATTGTTTTTCAGCTTAGGATGTACTCCTTTAGGAGATTATTCAATAAAAGAGATATTTTCTTTCGACTAACAGGAAAAAAGTCAGCAGAAGCAAATTTTTGTAATTCAAATTGTTGCAAGCGATCTGAACATTCTGTACGAAACTTTTGGCATGATTTAAAATTTGTCAACAGAAGTCAAATACTCTTTGATATAGTTTATTCTCTTCATAAATTTCTGGATAATTTTTGGACAATTACAGTAAAGGGTTACTGGAGATATATCCATTATTCCCAGTTAATGAAACACGTTCTTGAGACAGAGTTTAATTCCGTGAACAGAGTTACAATGGAATATTCATCTGGATACTTCATTCCTTCTGAATCCCTGCGAGGAATGAAGGTATTGGACCGTGGTTTATTTACTAGCTCTATCAATGTATTGGGATTTTTTGTACCTCTTCATCATGCAACTGCTGTTTCCAAATATTTTAAGAATCGCCTTTTAAAAATCCGAAATATCAAGCCAATTGCGGACCTTCCTGAATGTCATTTAGAATACAAAACTCAAAAACGTTTTTTGCTTGATCCAAAAGAGGTTAGCTCTGTGCAGTCACTTACATCAGAGGATAAAGAATTTCTGATACGAAATGAAGTTGATCTAAATTGTTGCAGAATGTATAAAGTCGCACTTACTTATGACAATTTAACATATGATGAAGTTTTGAATGCTGTTTTGCCAATAGCTAATAGTGGTGTTGGTGGATTCAGTATTATTGGACATATTGCTCATCTAAATCTCAGAGAAGAATTACTGGACTATAAGCATGTTATTGGTTAGTCTTTATTTACAAATTCTAGCTGGTAAAATTCTCTGCTAGATAAACTGCATAAATTAAGTGAATAAATTTGATAAACTATTACAACATTATAAATTTTGTAGGATCATACTCGGAGTACTTTCAAAATTATATGAATTTGCTTATTGTGGAAGTTTTGCTGATGATTGTACTATTTTCAGATCTTGTGAAATATTTACAAGTTGATTTAATTAGTCAAATCGTGGATCAATGTTGAGGTTATCATTTTAAAAATATATATAACTAGTAATTTTATGTCAGAAATGACTATACATAAGATGAGATTATAATATGATTATTCTAATCATATAATAATCCATGACATTTAACTTGTAAGTTTTAACTTTCTCATCTGAAGCTGTAGACGTTTGACATTACTTATTTTTGATGGTCGTTTAAGTAGATATATTGTTATTGCTTCCCCTGATCCTTCCCTCCCTCCATTCCTCTCAATTATTCCGAGTACTCCCTTTTTTTTACAATGGAAACCAGTTAAACTGGTTTGGACCTTGAGGGTTTTTTCTGGAGTAGGCACGGGAGGTTGGTTATGGGGTTTATAACTTCCCCTCACCGAAGGTTAATTTTTTGGTAATCTTAAGATGGGAGTTTAGCCGTAAAAATATGAAAAAAATGTCATCATTACATTTTTTAAGGAAACACTCCTTCTCTTAGTGACATTTAGCTACATGAGTCTTAAAATCAAGTATTGGATCAACATTGCGAAGTATATAATCCAGGACTATGACGAATAGAAATTGTGCGAGTGTGTCCCCTTGCAGCACTCCAATCAAGACTTTAAATATGTTTCTTAATTCACCATTTATTTCAAATCTGCTTTATGAATTCTTGCTTTATCCATGGACAGAGTCCATGGACTAAGGAGAATAATACTACACTTTTTGAGGAGAACACCAAACTTTGCATACATCACATCCATATCAATTCTCAACGTTTAGCAAGGAGAGCCACCTAAATTTTTTCCCCTTAACAAATTGGTGGCTATCTTAAAAATGGCTGCCATGAAATTAAAATAATTTTTTTTTTTATTATATGAAAGTTAGGTGCCAAATTATATGTTTTTAGGGATGCTGAATTCATGAAAGGCTTCTAAACATTGTAGGAAGTCAATTGGATGTGATATTCAAGATGGCGACCCAAATGGCCGACCTGAATTTAAATTTTCTTAATTATAAATTGGATGTCTATTTATATGTTTTTGAGGATGCTGGATTCAGAAAAAGGTTTTGAAATGTTGTCGGAAGTCCATGGGACAAATATCCAACATGTCGACAAATTATTAGGTAACCTTTATTATTTTTTTGATTCAAAGACATTTAGGTGTCTAATTATGTGTGTCTTAAGTATGTTGAATTCAAAAACACTCTTCAAACATTTGAAGGAAGCCCCTGGGGCAAGATATCCGACATGGTGACCAAAGTAGTTGTAATTTCAGAATGGTTTTTTTTATTCTCTTTTGACTGAATTATTTAACAAAAATTATTGGACCTGTAAGTCATATGAAGAAAGGATGAGCTGATAGTAAGAAGGTGTTGTAAATGAACTTGTCTGCAAGTTCATTCACCTAAAGGTTATTTTGTTATCAGTTCATCCTTATTCCCTTTAAAAACATCTACAAACAACTTGAAATGGTTGCTTTAATTTAAATATTATTACAACTAAGTGATAATGACAATTAATGAGAATAAAGTGATCCTCAAATCAGCAGACATTGCATTATTAGTATCCAAGAATCTTAATCATATATGCTTACTATTCATTTACTACACTTTCTTATTACGAGTTCATTCTTACCTTTCTATGACTTAAATTTTATAAAGAAAGATCCAATACTTATTGTTAGACACTAGTATAAGTCACTTGAAATAGATTAAAAAGCATCTCTCATTTGACAAGCCATTTTGATCGCCATGCATGGATATCTTGTCCCAAAGGCTTATTTCAATTGTTTAGTAGGCTTTTTAGTATTCAACATTCTCAGAACATATAATTAGACACCCAAGTGTCTTTGAATCAAAACAAATTAAAGTGGCCTAAAAATTTGTGTAGGCCATTTTGGTCGCCATGTTGGATATCTTGTCCCATGGACATCCGACAACGTTTTAGAACCTTTTTATGAATTCAGCATCCTCAAAAACATTTAATTTGACATCTTGGTGTATTTGAATAAACAGTTACTAAAGTAACCCAAAAATTTATGCTGGCCATTTTGATTGCCATGTTGGATATCCTTTCAAATAGACTTCCGACAACATTTTAGAACCTTTTTTGAATTCAGCATCCTTAAAAACAAATAAATGGACACATAACTTTTACATGACAATATATTTAATATAATTTAAATTTCAAGTTGACCATTTTGGTCACCATCTTGAATATCTCGTCCAATTGACTTTGCTACAATGTTTAGAATCTTTTTATGAATTCAATATCCCGAAAACATATAATTGGAACCTAAGTTTCATATAATAAAATAATAAAGATTATTTAAATTTAATGACGACCTTTTTGGAAAATATGGCTGCTATTTTGTTAGCGTGGTAAATTTTAGGTGGCTCCCCTTAAGCATTGACTGTGATAACTTCATCCAAGTTACTACCAGGTGTCCTGCTGTTTAGAAACTCACTAAAGGTTGATTCCATGTCAACTCCACCAATTTTGGAAAAAGTTCCCGGGTGACCCCTTTTGATTTGGCTCATTTTTTTACCTAGTGATCTATATTATTCTGACATATTATTCCCAAAATCTTAGTGCTCTATTCCTATTTTCTTTTTCAAATTAAATAAACATTTCTGTGCACAATTATATCTAAATTATAAATTAGAATCAATTTCAAATTATAAGGTTAGCAATAGCAGTATAAATTATACAATAGTTCTATATACAGTGAATTATATACAATATACAGAAAATTATTCCTCTTGGTTCCTGAGATATAAGACGTTTTGTGACTATGGGGGTCGGACATTTTTTGTCACGTTTTTAAAAACGCTGTAAAAAACGTCAAGTTTGTGCCTTTATGTCTTCACCAAACAAATCACTACATGAACCACATTGCTACCATACAGTAAATTGTACCCAAATATTTCAAAACTGTTGTCAGAATTTAACTAGGTGTGGTAGTTCTAAATTTATAAGCTGTTAAACATGCAAAGAAAAATTGTCAACATTTTGTCCGAGTCCATTTTTGGACCCCATTAGCGTCCAGATAATGCATCCAGAAAGTTTTTAAGTGCAATATTTAATTAAACTGAATCATTTTGTGATAAAAAAGGCAAAAAAAAAATTAAAAATGCATAATATGTGTGTGCTGAGGGTATCTAAAGTTGCAAAAAAAATTGTGCGCTGCAAAAAAACCTGAAGTTCAAGGTCATATTACACCATGAAGGATATTTCAAACAATTATAAAATTTATGCCAAACATGCATCTATATATAACCAACACATGCATCTAATTTGAACTAGCTTATTCAGTGTTTTATATTTTAAAAATTGTTCATCTGAACACTAAATTTGCCATTTTCAGAAGTGTTTAACATTAAGCAAGTGCATGTAAAAATGACTCTAAAATCTGAATATTCTGCAAAATATATATTTACTGGATCTAGCAAATTACCCAACAACATACACCATGGTCTAAATAATTTAATTGTGACTAAAGTTGACACAGGCAACTTTGTTGCATGGACTGTTGCTGACTCTTGCTTGTTATTGTTGTTCATGCATCATTGTTTAGTCTTTATCCTCTTATGTAAGAATGGGAAAACAGAGTATTTAACAAGATTGTCTTAACTGGTCAGAACTGGTTTGAACCGGTTTGACCAGTTTGGTACTTGTGAGTCTGCACAGTTATTTTTCTCCTCATATGGTTTTCATCTTATATAGTATTAGTATTCAGTAAAAATTATATTGAGTACAATGAAGCTATTTCAAAGATTGTCTGTAATGTGGATAATAGAAACTATAAGCTAAATGCGTGTGATACATGTCCGGGTAAAGAAGCAAGTGCAAAAATTCTTCTGGAACAATTTTGAAAGGAAGACATGGATAATGATGACATTGTTTACTACAAACAATGGTTGCATATACAAACAATGGTTGCATACAGATAGAACAACATTGGTTTCCCTAGCACTGCCAGCACTGAGTTTGTTCAAACTGCAGCTGCCTCTCTTGACAAGTTGCGCCGTCACCAATATATCGCAAAGCAACAAGCTTCTTATTTCAGATCCCTTCAAGCAATTGTAATAACTTTGATGAGTAGTCCTATATTTTTATAACTATTTTGTCTTTTAAGTAATAATTCTGACATTTAAGAGCTATACAAACTATGATTGTTCATTCAGTTAATGGGTATTTTACAAGAAATTGAGATTGACACATTTCAGTGTTATTTTTACATGCACTTGCTTAATATTAAACACTTCCGAAAATGGCAGATTTAGTGTTCAGATGAACAATTTTTAAAAATATAAGACACTGAATAAGCTAGTTGAAATTTGGAGCATGTGTTGGTTATATATAGATGCATGTTTGGCATAAATTTTATAATATTTTGAAATATCCTTCATGGTATATTTTTATATTTTTCCTTTTTCATATTTTCGCTTACTTCTTTTTATGCCAATAGCATCCTTAACTTTTGTATTAAATTTGGATCATAGAGCCAAAACAGAAAAATATATTAATGTAAATATTTTGATTTTTTATAGGTGAAATAATATTAGATAAAATTAAATCGGTAAAGTCTGTTGTAAACAAAATCAGTATCATTGACAACACATATCGTAACTTTCAAATGGAACTACTGGCAGGTGAATCAAATATGATAACAATTGCGAAGGAACATGGATTAAGTTTTCAATTTGACTTCTCTAAAGTTTATTGGAATTCTCGTCTTGGTAATTTGAAAGTTTTATATAAAATTTTAACATTCTAAAATATCTCTTTGTTATATTATTATGATATTAAACTAAATAAACATTGCTAAAGTAACGTATATACTTATAGAGATGAATTTTGCATTGAGTATAATAGAGCAGTTGTATCAAAATATAATATATTTACTATTCAATGCGCTGAGATATTAAAGATAAATTTAACAGTTATATGTTAAATATTATACAAAATGACAAAAGAAATGAGAAAAAATGAACTTAGTTATTGCTGTTTCACTAAGGGGTTCCTTGTTTGATACAATTGTATTAGTAACAGAACCGATACTCGGTTCAGTACTCACTTCTGTTGATTCACTTCTGTCGCATTACTCACCAACTACTAGGACTCAGCCCAACATTAGGACTGAGTATTAAATAATAAATTTAAGGTGCGTCCAGACCGAAGCGACTTGCTGAATGCAATTTGTGTGTGTGTGCATGCGTGCGTGCGTGCGTGTGTGACTAGGCTAGGCCATGCTTGGCTGAGGGTATCCATTAATAAGGGTGCGTACAAAATGGCGACCATCAAAAGGGCGCACTAAAGGCATGGTTAACTATATATTCTATTAACCAATTTAACTATTAGACACATTCGGTGGACAATCACTTCGTCTTCTATGATCGCCGCGAATTGGGCAATACCTCACTATGTGTCATTTTTTGCGACAGCGGAAACACTCTATTCTTGACATTATTCACTCTCGCAGTATTACGATCATTACGGCCACTATGTCCATTTCCGTAATCATCACGACGATTAAACGACGCATGAGCTCGCTCATGTAATTTATAGACGGGCATCATTAGGGAGGACAAAAAAATGTCCCTAATTTCCACAATTATAACATGCAGACTTTCTGTCTGCCAAATTATTAAAATTTGACTCGATCTTGGCCTTTTTAATTTACATATTTGTTTAGAAAGTTTATCTAATAGTGCTCGATTATTTTCAGATTCTTCTGTATGAAGATTCTGCGCGACAAGCATAGACTCCATTTTGTTGACTGGGTTGATTTTCTTTGCTTGCCGAGCTTTATTTTTAAACCTGGTTTGAACAGGATTATCAAAAAATTCTTTGGATATTTTTCCTTTAATGTTGGCCTCGAATATAACTGCTAATCGATAGGCATCTAAATCACAGGGTTTATGGTCTCTAACTTTGATCTCGAGTTAGTCATTGCCTAAC
>JAQIXG010005349.1:0-11581 GCA_034700105.1 Oconnorella tubifera | reverse complement strand
GAGATGACTAATTATTATTTAATGCTGCTCTAGACTGGTTTTACTTTATGTGAAATGAAAGAGATGACTAATTATTATTTAATGCTGCTCTAGACTGGTTTAGACTGATCTTTACTGGTTTAGACTAGTACAGACTGGTTTAGACTAGTACAGACTGGTTTAGACCGGTTTAGACTGGTTTAGACCGGTTTAGACTGGTCAATACTGGTTTAGACTAGTCCATGCTGGTTTAGACTGGTCTCTACTGGTTTATACTGGAATGTAGTGGTTTAGACTAGCTTAGACTGGTCTATACTGGTTTAGACTGGTTTAGATAGTCTATACTGGTTTAGACTAGATTAGACTGGTCTAGACTGGTTTAGACTGGTTTAGACTGTTCTATACTGGTTTAGACTAGCTTAGACTGGCCTGGGCTGGTTTAGACTGGTTTAGATCGCTTTATTGTCTCAATATATTGTGTTAATTTAAATAAATCAGATTAATAATTGCTATTTCAGACTGGCCTAGACCTGGATGGATTGTTGGGGGGGTCGTCAAAGTTTTCAAAGAAAGCGAGAGTTTCAGACGCAGCATCAGACGATGTTAGTTCCGATTTCAGAATTATTGTTTAATCAGTTCACTCATCACTTGAACTCTGTTCACTCATAACTTGGACTCTGGTCACTCATCACTTGGACTCTGTTCACTCATCACTTGGACTGTTCACTCATCACTTGAACTCTGTTCACTCATAACTTGAACTCCATCTTCTACATTCACATAGTTGACATCGTCTTTCACTCTTAATTAAATATTGATATTATATTGTTTAATCATTTTAGTCACATCTAAATAGACTCATTTGTGCTGATGTGACACACATGTATTACTCCTTGCATTGCTATTTATATCTTCCAGGATTGGCAGTATCTTCTTCAATCAGATTACCATAAATATTTTTCTTCCAAGGAGGCCCATTTGATGGGTCTAAATATCCCCCCGCCCCTCCCCCTCCCACTGTCTCTCTCAGGGGGCCTGGCAGGGTCTCAGGGCCCCCCCACAGAGGGGGCCATCGATACTTCCAGTTTTCTTTTTTCACATTTTTTTTCTGTGTTTTTCTCTCTTCATCTCGTTTATGAGGTCAGTTTTCATTTCTTAATAAAAAAATTTCTTTTAAATATATTTGCATATTATGATGTTGGGGCTGATTTTTTGTCATTTTGGATTTACTGTGTTTATTTTTCGCGTTCATAAATAAATTTCATTAATTTCATGAAATAATTATTGTAGTAAATATTAATTCATATCTTATTTAACATTTATATTTTTTATAAACAAATTATTAAATTATTATTATCATCAATGTTGATTATTGATTTGATTTTATAAAAATGACGTCAAATTTTTTATTTGGCACTTGCCTCCCCCCACCCCCCGTCATTCCCAAATCATATTATTTACTGTTTAAAGAGTTCATTGTTCTTTCATAACTTCATTTATATACGCACAGTTTACGAGCACAGAACTAAATAGTTGTATTGTGCTGATGTGACGTATGCGACTGTTTTGTATGTTCTAAGGAGTTAAAACTTGACGCTATCTTGCAAGCAGAACTGAGTTCATTGGCTACATTACTTTTCTATCTAGCTGGGTAGCACTTTAGTATCTTGTCAATATCTGTATCTCTATATGTCTGTCTATTTATCTCTTTGTTTGTTTGTATCTGTCTATCTGCATGTCTGTCTATTTATCTGTGTGTTTGTTTTATTTGTCTTTTTATACCTGTTTTATGGTTAATGTCTATGCTTATCTGTCTGTCTGTCTTTCTCTTTGTTTGGCTGTATGTTTGTCTATCATCTGTCAGCCTGGTTATCATCAGCTTGAATCTGTACTTATCTCTTGTTTGTTTTCATTGATCTGTGCTTGTATCTCTACATGTATCTGTTGTTTATTTGCAGTGATCTGTGCTTGTATCTCTACATGGATCTCTACTGTAGAGACTTTTCTTATTTATTTCATCATTCTCTCCTTCCCCCCTCTTCCTTATCTAATGGTAAGTCATATCTGACTTGCTGCACCCTTTAGTAAGACTTTTAAACTACAGCTACATCGGAGGTATTGTCTATATAATGTAAATTACGGTAATCTAGTCTTTAAACATAACTTTCTGCACCCTTTAGTAAGACACTTTAATTGAGAGCTACATCTGAACATTGTTTGTATATGTTATAATACGGTAATCCAGACATAACTTGCTGCACCCTTTAGTAAGACTCTGTCTTAGATATAATTCATATAACTTGACATTTAACTTCAATAAATTTTATTAATTTTTTCATTTAAAGAAATTTAATATAAATTAAGAGATCTCTTATTTATCCAAGTTATGATTTTTTTTCTGGTAGAAAATCGTGCTAAGTTGCCACAGCCGGGCTTCTTCACCATTGCCCCACCTAGTATCTACCAGTGGTTGGAGGGTTTTATGCATGGTAACGATGTCGTTCCCTTCCCTTGTTTGACCGGGGTCAGCGTTAGATGTGAGAGCGTTATTACGGTAAGCTATTTGTGCTGATTTGACGTTAACTTGCAATGCTTGGTTTTTTTTTGCGCTTTTTCGGTATATCACCCAATCGCTCATCACCCTATCACTTAATTACTTATCACTCAATCATCAATCACTCATCACTCAATCACTTAATTGCTAATCACTCATCACTCAATCACTTAATTACTCATCATTCAATCACTCATCATTCAATCACTCATTGAGTGATCTGTTCACTTTATGTTCACTCAGCTGTACGCAGGCTTACTTGATAAAGAATCAAATCTTCCCCGGTTGATTAAAAAAGTCTCAGCTGCCGGTAGACGCTCCCTAGACCCGCCCATAAAGTTCAATTCTCATTGGACGTCGGGCAGTAGCCAATCAGAAAAGGTCGTTCTATACATGGCTCAGATGGGTAGGTGTTTGAAAATAGTAGGGCGGGGGTGAATTTAAGAGGGAGGGGGTTGTTTGTTTTTGGATATAATTCTATAAATAAAAGAATTATACAAGTTTTAAATACAAAATGCTATATACTTCTACAAATAAAAATATTATATAATCTATAAATATAAAATGTATATATAATTCTATTTTGATTGTGTAGACTCTTGCATACGTGATAGACTGACAGGAGGGGTACTCCTCCCTCTACAAGAAGCCATATCTCACTGCAGACAATGCCCCCCCAGCTGGTGGCCCCAACAGGCTTATAAACTCATCGGTTGGTTGCCTCTTTGTATCTCTCGATGTATCTGTGTTTGTATCTCTCATTGTATCTCTCTTTGCATCTCTGTTTGCGCCTGTGTGTATTGTTCTACAAGTGATTAGTGCACCTGATCTACTTGTGCAGGTAGGGAGGACATGGCCAGACAATGCCAGGCTGAGAGTGAGCACTTTCATGCGGGCAGAACGGAGGATGATGATGATGATGTCATGATGATGTCATCACATAAGAGAAAGGCTAAAGAAGAAGAGGACGGGATTGGTTGTCTGGACCACGAGGTACTGAGAGAGGGGGGGGATTTAGTTCATGTCTTGTATGTTTTTTAAACTATTCATTTACATAAGTAAATTATCTATTTATGTATTTCTCAGCATATTTATTGATTTATATTTTTGTACATAAATCTCTTACTTCATATACTTGTTGATTGTGTGAGGATATTTGTTTTGTGTGGTCTCTAACTTTAATGATTTGTATTTGGTACACCTTGTATTAGTATTGTGTTTGGTGCACCTTGTATTAGTATTGTGTTTGGTGCACCTTGTATTACAAATGCGTGTATTTTTTAGTTGTTAAAGTTGCGCTTCAGTCATGATCTGCGTGTGAATGAAGTGAGACGTATCCTACAGAGTGCCCATCCAGTGAGGGTTGCTATTATACAGAGACCGGAAGTCAGGTGAGACGGACAATATCGTATTTCATTACTGGAAATTACTTACTATATATTTAATTCATTATATTTCAGATTTAATATTATATATATTATATTTATCTTATATTTAATAATTATAGATTATCGATAATTATTTATTTTAATTAAGTTGTACGGATTACTATATTATATGAACGTTGTCTCAGACGTAGTTGTCTTACTAAAGGGTGCAGCGAGTTACGATGTAGTGAGTTTATGAACGGGAATTGAACCTGAGCCTATCCAGGTGTTCTAACCACTATGCAAACAAATTTGAACACTTTATCTGTTCATCTAACGACCTTTATTCTCTTTTTGAGACTGCTGTCAATTAAACGAACTCTTTTATTTAATGACTTAATATTGTTTGTTGTTCTTGCATTTCAAGTGACCATGAGTTCATAGAGGAACAGGAGCGGTATTTGTATTCTACTTGTATTAGGACCATGGCACTATCTGTGGGAAGGTATATTATAGTTGTATATAGTCTTATATGATAGTCTTATAGTCGTATATAGTTGTATATAGTCGTATATAATCTTATATAGTCTTGTATAGTCGTATATAGTCTTATATAGTTGTATATAATCTTATATAGTCTTATATAGTCATATATAGTCGTATATTGTCTTATATAATAGAGTAGTATATTATGAAGAAATATCATCTATGCATAATTTTTCAGTGTTATTGTCTATTTATGATATATAAATGTAATCTTTCTGTCTGTTTTATTCCAGGGGTATGTTTACTCTGTGTACCTACAGTCCTGTGCCAACAGAGGCGCTACATATTCCTAAACTATGTCTTACTGGGAGGGCCCCCCCTAGGTAAGATTGATTGATTAATTGCCTGACTGATTGATTGATTGGCTGATTGATTGATGATTATTGATTGATTGATTGATGATTGATTGATTGACTGACTGATTTCTTAGCAGTGTTTTGTATGATGATTTTACTGTTTTATTTTTTGTCATTAATTTGCTTATTCTTTGCTAAATTGATCTGTTTCTTAGCTATATAAAACTCTGTACTGTTTCTTATCTACATTTCTGTTTTGTTTCACTCAGAAACACAACAGTAGACCTAAGTCACATAGACACTCCTACAAACATGAGTCACTGGCCTCAGTTTCATAATGGAGTCGCAGCGGGGCTGAGAATTGTTAAAACTACGCAAGTATATATACATCATCATTATCATCATCATTATCATTATCATTATCATTGTCTTCATTGTCATCATTATCGTCATTATTATTATCACTATTTTGTCATAATCATTTTTATCATCGTTGTCTTTACAATCATCAGCATCATCATTGTCATCATTATTATAATGTTGACTCAGTCGTCCGTATTAGATGTAGAGAATACTTATCATAACAGAGAGTAAACAGAGAGTACTTATCATTACAGAGAGTAAACAGAGAGTACTTATCATAACAGAGAGTAAACAGAGAGTACTTATCATAACAGAGAGTAAACAGAGAGTACTTATCAATAAATGATAATGAAGTAGAGAGATAAATAAAGAAAAGAAATAAATAAATTGTTTGTTTTTCTAGATAGAGTCATCGTGGATTTTATTCAACAAGGCCAAGAATGACAGTCTGACCAATGAGCACGCAGGGTTTTTAATGGGTCAAGGGTTAAACGGTCATCTATCAAGACTGGCTACACTTAATATACATGACTATCTTATCAAAGTTGGCGTCTTTTTTTCATTTCTTTCTTTTTGCTCTTTCTTCTTTCTCTTTTAAAACTTCTACTGGTTTTAATTCTATTAAACTTAAACTTGTTGCAACTTATTTTAGTCTAATAAGAAAATGTTAGTTAATGAGTGTACACCCAATTCTGTTTTTACACAGTCTTTTTTTACACGGTTTTGATTTAACGCGGTCTAGAAAAAAAAATTGATTCCGTTTTTACACGATTTCATTCGATTTAGCGCGAAGAAAAAAAGCTATTTGAATGAAATTTTAAAGAAAAATATTTTTATTAACCATAATCTTTTATAAATTTTTTTTCTATCCGTTATTTATAAAATAGTTAGGGAATTCCTCTTTCTAATTTATTTTCATAGCGGCTTAAGTATATATTTTAGTCTTTCGTTTAGTTTCAATAAAATTGGACGCATTCTTATATAAGTCGTTGACTAAGTAAAATAAAAAAATGAATTTTTGATGATTTTTAATTCGTTTTAATTTACTTTAAGAATTGGCTTATGTATCTTTTGTTTATTCATTTATATCATTTTCTTGTACAAGTTTTCAGTTCCTGAACCGCGATCATTTTATATTTATGTTACTTTTACTTTAAGATTTGAATTGCCTTTTGTTTTTATGAAATAAACCGCGCATTAATGCGCATAAAAATTTAATTTGGCGTTTATAAAGACTCTCATAATAGTTTTTTTGTATGAATCATTTTATTTTAACTATTTTTTACGGGGTTGAAGGATATGGAACTAATCACCTTTTTTCTATGTACTTCGTGTCTTTTTTCTATGTACTTCATGTCTTTTTTTACACGGTTTTGTCTGGAATGTATCTACCGTGTAAAAACAGAATTAGGTGTACTTGCCTTGTACTTGCCTTGTACTTATATATTCTTATCTGTACTGACCTGTATTTGTACTGTACTTGTTTTGTACTTATGTGTAGGGACATGAAATGACCAGTATGGGTCTACTACTGGGAATGGCTGCCAACAAGTAACTACTTCATACTTCATAGTATTGCATAAATAATCGATATTAATAGTATTTCATAAAGAGTATTTCATAGATAACTTTATATTGATAGTATTTCATTGATAGTATTTCATTAATAGTATTTCATAGGTAGTATTTTATAAAGAGTATTTTATAACGAGTATTTCAGAACGAGTATTTCATAAATAGTATTTCATAGATAGTATTATATAAATTTAACTCTTTCTCCCCCCCCTAGACGTTCAACCATGGACATAACGACCACAAAGTTACTAAGCATACACATAACAGCCCTGTTGCCCCCCACGTCTACAGAACTAGATGTGCCCCATAATGTCCAGGTGGCAGCTGTCATGGGCATAGGTCTGGTGTACATGGGCACAGCGCACAGGCATATAGCTGAGGTCCTTCTAGCGGAAATTGGTATGATGTTTATTTGTGATATTGCATAATTATGATGTGTAAATAGATAATATGTTTAATAATGATGTTGTATAATTATACTATTGATTATATCATAGTTATATATATAATATATGAACCCTAACCCTAATTCTAACCATTTCTCTAAAGTTCTAATAAAATACTTAGGCAATATTAGTAATTAATTGTTTTATTAGATTTCAAATTTATAATTAATTTTATTCATTGTAAGGCAACTCTTTGTTATCTGGCAGTAAATATCCAATCTGTGCTGATGTGACTTTAAGTTTATATAATTCTAGGCAGACCCGCAGGTCCTGAGTCAGAGAATTGTTTGGACAGAGAATCTTATTCCCTGTCAGCTGGTCTTGCCCTCGGACTTGTCATGCTCAATGTATGTCTCTGTCTTGCTGGCTGAATGTCTATTTGTCTTGCTGGCTGTATGTCTGTTTATCATGCTGTCTGTATGTCTGTTTGTAATGCTCTCTGTATGTATGGTTGTCTGTCTACTCTTTCTTTCTGTTTTATCTTTAATTATTTATTGTTTTAGATGACTCATTCTAGGTTTCTTTTGTTTTTTTGTCATTTCTTTATAGTTTGGTAGTTTTTAGAGGGGGGGAGGGGAGGGGTGATTTTGGTTGTTTTTAGAGGGGGGGGAGGGGTGATATTGATTATTTTTAGAGGGGGGGGAGAGGAGGGGTGAGTTTGGTTGTTTTTAGAGGGGGGTGGTAGAGGAGGGGTGAGTTTGGTTGTTTTTGTAGTTATGTATTTTTAGAGTAAGTTGATTTTTGACTGTATTTTGTACAGCGCAGTAGCTCTGATGTGTTGGGACTCTCAGATCTTGGTATACCAGACCAGCTCTATCACTACATGGTGGGAGGACAGAAGAGGCAACTGGTAATATAATCTATCTATCTCTCTTCTCTCTCTCTCTCTCTCTCTCTCTCTCTCTCTGTCTCTCTCTATCTCTCTTTCTTTCTATAGTAATATAACATCTACTTTTTCTACTTTATCTCTCTCTCTTTCTGTTTTGTTTGCACCCTGATATTATAAAATTATTCTTAGAATCTTTTACAATTGATACTGAGAAAACATTTCATTCAAGATGCATTTATTTCTGATTTACTTGTTTATATCGCTGTTTCTTGTTGTAAAATAAACTAATTTTTTATGTCATATGCCTAGACGGGGGTGCATCGTGACAGAATGAAATACCAGAGTTATCAGATTCGTGAGGGGGAGAGCGTTAATATAAATGTGACGGGGCCGGGGGCCACTTTGGCCCTGGGGCTTATGTTCTTTGATACAAGCAATAGGTTGATTTTTATATTCTTATTTATCAATTGATTAGAATATGTGTTAGGGTTAAGATTGGAATTAGGGTAATTGCTGGGTTAGGGTTAAGTTTAGGGTTAGGGTAGTTATTTGTCAGGTTAATGTATTCTGGGTCGTTTTGTCTCGGTACCAAAATTATTTGATTGTTTCATTTTATTAATTGAAAGAGTTATTATTTGTAATAAATATATTTATATTATAATTATTATAATATTAGTAATAAACATATTAATGTTTTCTGTTTTGAATTCAAGCTCTGTCTCTAATTGGTTGATTGCTCCGGACACGCAGTCTCTGCTGGATTTCATTCGTCCTGACTTGCTTATGCTCAGGGTACGATACTTTATACTGATTTAACTTTGCATAGTTAAATGAAATGTTGAATGAAATGTTTAACTGTGTATTTAACTCTACTGTATAGTTAACTGTGTCTAACCTTTAGTTACTGTGTTGTTAACTGTGTGCCTAACTGTATATTTAATTGTATATTTAACTCTATATTTAACTCTACTGTATAGTTAACTGTGTGTAACCTTTATTTAACTCTGTATTTAACTCTATATTTAACTCGATATTTAACTGCGTATTCAACTCCATATTTAATTGAATATTTAACTGTGCATTTAACTCTATTTTTAACAGATTATTTATTTCAAATTAAATGTTATGATATTGTAACTCTACTTGCACTATTTTTTGTGCTGTGCAGATAATCGCGCATGGTTTAGTAATGTGGACCACGGTGCAGCCGACTGAAATTTGGATCAATGCCAACTTACCACAAGTATGTGACATTTGTGCAGTATACTTACTACTGACTTATATCTACTTTTACATTATGTTATTTTAATAGTATTTTTTATATTTATTAACTTGTATTATTTTTCATATATTAATTATGTCATATTATTTATTCTTTATTATCTATTTATGAATATTAGTGTATAATCATAAAGGGATGACATCATCGTAACATGATGACATCATAACTTGATGATATTATCATAAAATGATAACATCATCATAAAGTGATGACATCATCATATTTTGTATCATTTCTGCTGCAGATAGTGAGTCGCTATTCATTCAACAAAATGAAGTACATCAACGATCATCATTGTACTATTGACTTTGAAACTATGAGGTCAGTACAGGTACCCCGAAGAAAACGACCCCAAATAAATTAACTCTACAAAATGGCCCCAAATACATTAACACGACATCATGACCACAATATTTAATTTAATACCCTTAACCCTAATCAGCCTTAAACTTAACTCCAATCCTTAACTACTCATAACTCAAATCCTAACCCTAACTTAAATCCTAACCTTAACACGAACCCTAACATCATAACTAACCCTAAGAATTCGTAGATGGGGCCATTTTGTCAGTTGACATTCAATACAATAATCTCTGCTTAGAAATTAATGACAATTGACAATATATAATATTATATGCTTTAAATACTATACTATATAATGTTGCAACTGACAATTGCCCCTATTGGTTGTTTCCAGTCAGGCCTATTGTAACATAGTGTCCGGGGCCTGCATGGTGATTGGTCTAAAGTTTGCCGGATCATGTGACCCCCGTGCCTCTGAATGTCTCGTACGCAACTCTCTTCTCTTTTTTAATTTAAAGATTTATTTATATTTAATGCATTATATACGCGTTTCATGTTATTGGATATAACTAATTAATTCATTAGTAATTAATAATTATTAATAAATAAAGTTCTATTTCAGTTGTCTATTGCGGTAAAGTTGATGTGTGTGATGTCTAAGCCTTACCTGGTAGAACAAGCCGGCAAGACAACCGTGGAAAACTGTCTCATTGTCGTCATTCTTAGTCTAGCCATTGTGAGACTAATTACTTATTAGCTTATAGTTAGCGGTTTTATAATTAACTAAGAGGTAACTTGTAGTTAGCTCTTTACTAATATACTAGTAGTTTATCAGTTAGTTAATACTAAATATGTGTAATATTGAAAGCGTTAGAATATATCTAGTCTATCTTACTAAAGTGTGCAGCAAGTTAAGTTGAATTTTCTAAACTTTTATAAATTTCATCTCGTATAAATTTCATCTAGCATAACTTTGATTTCGTATATATTTGATCTCTTATAACTTTGATCTAACATAACTTTGATCTTTGATATCTATTCCCTGCCTCACTCAGGTGATGTCGGGTAGCGGTGATTTAACGACGCTGCGTTTATGTCGCTATCTGAGGTCGCGCGTAGGTCAATCATATTCATACGTACTCTACGGGTCACATATGGCAGTCGCCATGGCTACAGGGCTGCTTTTTCTGGGCGGGGGACAGTAAGCGGCCATCTTTGTTTATAGAGTGACGGCACGGCTAATTTGAATTTTATGAAAAAAATTATTTTTACATATTTTGAATTTATAATTGCAATAAAACGAGTCTTATTTTTACATGTTACGAAGTGATGAGTGAACGTTTAACGCAAAGTAGGATTTATTTTCTTGAAGCTTTAAGATTAAAATAAAATAACATCTTCCTGATGTTCCTATTGCCTCACCAACCCCCTCCCCCTTTCTGGAAAATTTCTTTAAAAAAATTGTGAAAGTTTAAAATAATTGCGTCATAATTTGTATTTTAATTTTGAGCATTTTATTTTCAGATATTCCTTGAGTACAAGCCCCGAGTCCGTGGCCATTATGTTGTGCGCTTTCTTTCCTAAGTTCCCTAATCACAGCAATGATAACAGGTAAAGATAATCCTAACCCTAACCCTAATCATTTCAATGATTACAGGTATAATTAATCCTAACCATAATCATAGAAATGATAACGGGTTAAGATAACCCTAACCCTAATTGCTATCCATTTGCTGTCCATTAATGGCCGTTTATTAATGGCTGTCCGTTTGCTGTCTATTAATTGCTATCTATTAATTGCTGTCCATATGCTGACTGTTCATTGCTGTCCATTAATTGCTGTCCGTTTACTGTCTATGGACAGATATCACCTGCAGGCTTTACGTCATCTCTATGTTCTGTCTGTAGACAGACGTCTTCTTGTACCTCTAGATGTCTGCACGGATAGACCTTGCTTTGTACCTCTAGAAATATCTCTAACTGTATGTCTAAATGTACTTCTCTCTCTCTCTCTCTCCCTCCCTCCCTCCCTCCCCCCCCT
>JAQIXG010005348.1:0-11582 GCA_034700105.1 Oconnorella tubifera | reverse complement strand
AGTCATTCATAGCATCATAGTTTGCACGAGACCAATCAAATAACTAACTAGTTTAAAATAGTAAACAGAGTCACTCATATTAGTGAAGTTATGTACTTGCATATAATTGCTTATGTGGCAATTATATATGTAATTGCCATACATTGTAACTTTAACATGTAAGGTCACAGCCAAATGTCGACTTTTAATTTCCATTGTGAAATAATATGAACATTTATTCGATGTTTATTTAAAGCTTTGTTAAAAATTCAGACATTAAACTAAACTTGATGCACACTCTATACTGAATTATATTGTATAAACTTTTAAGCCTACAGTAAGCTTAACTAATTAATTGCTAACAGAATATTAACTAGGCTTATATTTAATAATTAGTCTTGATCCTGACACAGCAACCTGTGATTACGGTGCTACATTATTCTATCGTTCAATTTTGTGTCCTATAGGATCAGTGCTAAAAACGTACTTTTTAGTGAGAAAATTATGACTAGTCTATTAGTCATTAGAAAAATTTTGGCCTTAGTCGTGGCTTTGAGAAAAAGTGCATGGCCTCGAAGTTTTTAAAATTCTTTTCCTTGGCCTTAGCCTTGAACCCTTAGGTCTTGGCTTTGCTCTTGGCCTTGATGTTAGAGTCGTCGATAAAGAGTGCCTGTTGAGTAACCCCCCAAATTTTTTTTAAACAAAAATAAGTAACTTATAATATTCTCATCTGCTACGAAATATTTCTAGAATTCCATATCTGTCTTTACGATTGGTCAAATGTGTTCTTACAATAAATTTCATTGGTGGATAAAAATAACTATTTCATATGATTAATATGGAACAGCATTAAACAGCCTGAGACCAGCTGATATTTATTTTCATTTAAACTCAAACATTTTACGTAAAAAAAAAAATTATGAGATTTTGGAGCAGCCGATAGAGTGCTTGATTTGTAAGCGTGAAGTCAGGGGTTCGAATCCCGGTGATTTCATATTTTAGCATATACATATGATTGCAGTCTGTGTAAATTAATTATGGAGTAATGGGTAGAAAATTTCTAGTCGACCTTAAGATTAGGGTTAGAATTGATTAGGATTAATTTGTAAATTATTTAGGAGAAAATTATAAAAATGCCGTAGATAATTATGTAGCAAATTATGGAATAATTAAGCGTTTTTTTTCATCAAAAGGATAAAATGATCTTAAGTCTGATAATGATTAAGGTTAAACAGATCGTTATCATAGCATTAAAACAATCTTGATAAATTGTTTTCACTGGCCATTTAAATGATCCATTTGCTAATCTCAATGGTTATTTATTGACCAACTTCTAAGATTTCTTATTATCTAATTGTTTGAAATTGAACTTTTCATTTCATACTTTTATGATTTTGTCTAAAACTACAAGCTTCTTTAAAGATTAATGACAGTTTAGAATTAATGACACTTGGTTAAATTTGATAGCTATACTTAAAGAAGTTCAAATTTATTCTTTATATTAGATTAAAGATTGCTTTGTGCACATTTCAGTACATTCTTTGCTCGATTCTGTACAAGCGTAAATGTCGAGCAGTAGTTTAGTCGTGCCCCTGGTTGTGTGGGGTAAGCAGGCCCCTACGCACTGCATCTCAAGTATCCTTATGACCCCGGATCAAAGTCATATCGTGACAGGATGCAATGATGGACAACTTTGCGTTTGGGAAATAACAGATGCTGAAGATTGGAAGGTATAGAAAGTCTTTAAAATAGTATTTTAAGTGTGAATTTTATAATTCCTACTAGTTGAATAAAGTTAAGTAATAATTGAATTATTATTCCCAGCAACATTCGTCTTCCTTATTTGCTCGAAACATTTTCATTATTTGATAAATTTCTTTCAATTACGCCTGGAATAATTAGAAATGTTCTTATCAGTAATTGACAACAATTTTTTTTAAATATTTGTAATATTAAAAATATTTGAAAAAAATGTAATATTAAAAATATTGCGTGCACTATAATGGCTTTATCGTTTAGTTTCTAAACTTTGTGTAATTTTGTTTATCATAGATTCATCCTCAGAATATGTTATTTGGTCACAGTGCCGCTGTGACATGTTTGGCCATGGGCAGTGCCAGTACCACAGTGTCGTATATCGTCAGTTCAGCTGATAACGGGTCAGTTTTTTAATATCTATTTTTTTAATTTTGGGAAGGGATACTTTTGTAAGAGTAATAATGTTTATGTAAATGCAGAAAGTTAATAGTTTGAACTGGTTGCAAATAAGTTTTTTTGGCAGAAGTGAAAACATTAAAATTAAAAAATTATTTGAATCGGTGGCTGCATAGACTTTATTCACATATAGTTTAACAGTAATGTAAATATTAAAGTTTATATATTTTATATTTTATTGGCATTAAAATTTTGTTAAATGATTGAGTAGTAATAGATTATTTAGTATAATAATTTTTTTTTTATTTTTAGTGAGATGTGCTTGTGGGATTTAGCCGATGGTCGCTGTATTGAACACACTAAAATGCCGATTATTCATTCATCTGTTCAGGTAAATTAAATCTTGCCTGGTTTATTAAAATATTTTACGATAAGATATTTTTAGCGTAAATCTAAATGTATAGTTTACTACTTATGATTTCTGAAAATAGAAATTGAATCAAGCTTTCAAAGTTATTACAAGTTTCAAAGAGTTATTGAGTGCATTGCATTATTTTGCTCTAATCATTTGGTTTCTTTAATTGCATGTTTTTTATCATTTTATTAATTAGAGTACTCTGCTGCATCTTGTGTATTGTGTTGCATTAGGTGAGAAAAAATAAAAAAATCGATCTAAGACATAATATATTAATAGTATAGAAAGCTAAAGAACTCTGATGTTAAATGTAATACGTAAATAGCTGCGCTGTAGGAGAGATTTCGAGTAGATTAGTTAAAAGTAAAAGAAGGATGAACGGACAGAAGGACAGACAGACAATTGAGTCAGAAAATGAGAAAGAGACAGGGACAGAAAGATAGACAGACATTCAGTCTAAGTTTTAAAAATTCATAAATAAGTATCCTATAGGTGAGTTTCCTAGTAGTCTAGTTTAAATGACCCCTTTAGTATAATAAATAGACAAATCATTATGTAATGTAGGCGTATCAGTTGCTACAATGTCGAGATGTACGTCTGGTATGTAACGGCTACTACCCGGAGATCCATATAATCCATCCACTCAGACTAGAGATTGTCTTCTCACTCTGCTCTCAGATACAACCTGATTGGATTAGTGCTCTTTGTGTGTTGCGTCCAATAAAAAGAGAGGGTTAGACTAACACTGTTTTCATTGTTGTCTGTGTTGTTGTTTATTTGTCTGTCTGTCTGTCTGTCATGTCTGTAGGTCTTGTCTGTGTGCTTATCTATCTGTCTGTCTCTCTGTCCATTTCTCTGTTTTGTCTGTCTGTCTGTGTGTAGGTCTGTCTGTAGGTCTGTCTGTCTGTTTGTTGTCTCTTTGCCTATGTTTGTCATTGCCTGTGTATTTGTAAAGTTTTCTGCCTGTCAGTCTCTGTCTCTCTATCTGTTCACCATTTGCCTAATTACATGTCTACGTATCTATTTACTTATCAATTTATCGTTATATCTATCTATCCATCTATACACTCAAACATCCATCTATCCATACCTGTATGCTATAAACAATCTATTTTATGACAAATATTATATGTCTTTACATGTTATTGGAGACTCATAATGTTTTATTTCTTTTTTCAGAAAACATTGTTGTAGCCGTATCGAATTCAGGAACAGTTAAAGTTTGGACAATTCACGGAACTGAAACTAAGGTTTTGCTTTTCTTTAATCTCACAAATACAATTGACTTTATTTTGCACTTTTTAAAATCTTGACATCATTTGCAATGTAAACTTCGATTTTTTAAAATAAATATTGAAAAATATGATGCGTAATTTGCATGCAAGTTTTAATTAACAGGGTGTACAGCAGATCTATGAGGATGAATCTAAGCAGATAAGATGCCTGAATGCTCAGACGTTGCGTTGTTGCGCTTATAATCAACGAACTGTGCTTATCGTTTGCTCTAAGTACTGGCAGGTTTGTTACCATTTTGTATATTTTCTATATTTGACAAAATGAACAAGTAGAAAAGAATTAATAAAATAATCCCATTCTTTCAACTGTACTATTATAAGCCAGTGCTTATAATCAATGCTTGAATGTATAATCTGTGATTCTAAAAGTTTCAGAAATTTTAATGAAGTGAATTATTTAGTTAATATTTGTTCATATTTACTGAATATAACCCTAACCCTTGCACTACTCTAACTTCAATTTCCTAACCCTAACCCTAAGAATTAAAAGTTGGGGCCATTTTGACTGATTTCATTAGATCTATGATGCGAGTGACTTTTCATTGCTTTGCTCTGAGTCGAGTCGACGTGGGGAGAGATGGATCGGGGGAGAGTTTATCAGTGTGGACCGAGTCATTGTGTGGAGCAATGAGGGGAGGGGCTACCTCTATGATCTACCTACCAAGTCAGTACATCTGGGTCTTGCTAGATATTGTTTTTCAATCTTTTGAAAGAAATGTAATTCTTTATTTTGGCTGTATTGAGATTTTAACGTGAATTTAATTTAGAGTTAATTTAGTTTTTGTTGATTAAATTTGGTTGATTAGTAAGTATTAGTGTGGTAGTAATTAAAGATGTGTATGATTGGGATGATTAACATGATGGTTCCCATGTGCAACTTTTGATATTTTAATATAATCACATTTTAATTAGATCCTTAGTTATTTATTTCAAAATAAATGCGCTTTATTTTGAAGATATTTATACTTTAAAATATTCCTTTGTTTATATTTTTATTTACATAATTAAACAATTCTTTACTAAAAAGCATCCTTGTATCTGTTCTTTGGTTTCTTTGTTTCATAAAATAATGGTTTTATTCTTTGGTTGCTTTAAGTGCAATGAATAAGTGCAATCTCATTCATTCATCACATCTGGCTGTTATCAGCTTAACTGAATTTATCATAGACAACTTAAAAGTCAAGTGGGGTGATCTTTCTTTTGCATTTGTCTGAAACCTTCTTTCTTAGAAATTAATTTGTAAAATTATCTAAAAACGATATTAAAATGAGAAGCCTTAATTCCAACTCTTTCTTTTTTTGGTCTTTTCATGTTGGTGTGATATTTTATATAATGACTTTTTCACTTTTTTTTCCTTGCCTTCATTTTCTGACACGCTGATACGCTTATTATGTTTTCGTTTTCATTTATACTCGGTTTTGTTTAATCTGGGACATTGTATTAAATTGCCATGAGTTTAACGAAAAATTAAATAATTTGAAATCAAAGATAAGGATTTATTTTATAAAATTTAATGTGAAGTTGTTAAATCTGGTACAATGAGAATTTTATAAATGTAACGATATTAAGAAATCAGTTCTGAGAAAGATTTATTAGCAATTTGAAGTAATGCATTTGAATGATATATAAATGTTAATCTACATCTAAAGTTGCTGTTGTTGTCTGAATGAAAGATTTCTTTAGTCTACTTATAATTTCATTGCTAGCACATTCTATTGATGTGCATTTTACACATACTTTACAATGTATATGTTGTCATACTACATTCTATCGATATGCATTTTGCACAATATTATGTATGCCTAGTCCTAATAGACTCTCTGCCACATTGCATGTTTTATGCATCCAACCACTCCACACTTATATAATGTGAAGCTAACAACTCTTCCTATTTAATTAACAGCACGCTTAATTCATTTCATTTTATCATTAAATATGCTTCCTCAGGTTTATAAATTTATAAAAAGTTTACAATCATTATCTTTCACTAGTCTTTTGATTGTTTTATAATCTTATTGCACTATACGTTTTATATTAAAAAAATTTAAGCACTTTTTCCTGTATATTTATCATATAGATTTTACTATTTGAATTTCTAAATTAAATAAATGATGTTTCGGTGGTAAATGATGCAAAGTTATGATTATATAATACTATAGTCAGTATCTCACGTGCATTTTATTATAACACCATTTATTCGCTTGTGCACGATATTTAAAAGTAACGTATCCCAATTGTAGTAGAAGAATCATCATGAAAACATCTTTATTATTAGTTTGCTATTTACGAATATAGCATAGTGGAAATTATATGAATTAATGAAAATTTGATTAATTTTCTATGATACGCTCAAGTTTACTGCGAGGAAAAGCCATTGATGGGAGGTAAGAGAACCAGGAATGTTAACATAGTAATTATTGTTTTTCTTTGTTTCTGTTATTTCGTTTCATATTGATCTGCTTTGATATCGCGTTAACCTTTTAAGATTACTTAAAAAGAAAAAATTAGTGCACGTGTGGTAATATTGTTTATTACGCATAGTTTCGTGACATTTATATGCTATATGACATTTTAAGTCATAAAGTATAGCATAAAATGTCAAGCAAAGAATTGTTAAGAACTTAATGAGTACATTTATAATGAGCTGTTAAAAGTTTGTATTCGACATTATTATATAAATATTGCATAATTAAATATCGTAAAACAGATAGCTGTATGTGCTTCACGATATTTAATTATGCTATATGTTAGAATCTATACAAAACTGAGCAACCCAAATATTATGAACACAGCATATAGAATTGAATTTTAAAATTTCTCGCTTAAAAGGTTAACGTTGCTTGTGAATTAACAGACTAACTTTTATTAACTAATTTCTGCTTTGATTTATAGCAAAGATTATCGATTTAATATTGTATTTTGTATTGTGCATAATTATCTCTTTCATCAACTTTCAACTTCTGTGCTGATTACAGTCTTGTGCGCAGGTTTGGACAATAACATTTCTTTATGTGCGTAGAGTAGATCTGCGGTAGTAGCTAGGCGTAGATGCAATTTTTTGAGAAGTAGCAAAGTTGCTGTGTAATTATTATTATACAGCAAAAATTCTTGCTTCTAATTTTGCTATGTTGTGCTGATATGGCATCTGCAATTAAGTCTGCAGGTTATTGCAATGTGTTATTCTAAAATGTTTTGTATAATAATCAAAGAGCTCCTCTTAGATTACATCGATATTATTAAAGTTGATATGTTGCACAGAATAAAGAGGCTATTTTATTTACTCATAAATTTGTATTTTATGAACTGAGTATAAAACGTAAGTAATGATAGTTGAAATTCTTTAAACACGGTGCACTTATAATTTTTTGGGAGAATAATGATGCTAGCAAGTTTAATTGGTGTGTGAAATCAGCCTAAAATTAAAATTTGGATTAAAATTTAAATTAGTGAGAATCTTGTTTTCAGATCTTCTCATAAAATTGAGTTTTACTGTTGTATTGCTTTCTAGTGCATGCTCTTGAAATTATAAATTTCTTTGATAAGTTCTTTGAGGAACACTAGAATAGATCTGTAATGCTTTCGAGACACTAAAATTCAATTCTGATTCTTTCTAACTTTCTTAATATCATATTTATAAGCAAGATTTATTGTAAACTGGTAGTTGCTAACTGAATGTTAAAGGGTAGAAATTCATTATCATTGAGCATGCGTAATTTATATCACTAAATATTGCGGTTTTCACAATGTAAATTCTCTAGAATCTATATAATCTATAGATATTCTAGAATCTATTTTCTATAGAATCTGATAGTACAGTGCATAGTAGTATATGATGGATTGTGTTGTAGATGTTACAGAATCTATGATAGACTTATAATGTAATATTCACTGGATATAAAGCAATCTTAAACTATTAGATTTATGTGCTAACTTATATGTAGTAATACTTAGAAATATTTATAATCTTCTGACCAAATTAGTAAGATTTCTAGAATGAATATTAGTCATTAATATAAATTACACTGGTTCTGGTATTATATTATATAAGCTCTTGGTATTATTTCGTCAGCTATTAATGAGATTCATCGATATGTGTTCATTTTACATCCGATTTGAATATATAGTAAAGCGTCCCTTCATTAAAATGCTATGAATGATTTTTTAAATATCTTTGTTCAGAAATTTCACTACTTTTCACCTCTTACACGCTTTTCTTCTTTTGCTTGCTTGTTTACATAAAGCTTTAAAAACTGTTTAATTAGTCAGGTTGCATTTTTGTAGTTGCTGTGTAGATTGTTGGTAATTAATCTTATAATTTTTCACTTTATTTTAGTGCATATATTTTTTGTTTTATTCTTTGTTCTAATGCTAGTCTAATATCTGACAAAGTTGATTTATTTGAAAAAATTCGAAGCATTAATTTAATTTAAGTTTAATGTCTGTTTAATGTCTGCTAAAATATATTGTATATATGAAGTAATATATATATCCTCAATCTCAGAACTTTTATATATCTATTAAACTGCATTCTATGACAGTACTTTTGGATTATAGTATAGAATCTAATAATTCCAAGATAATATCGTGCAATTGCTTTAATTTCTCAATTTCTGCAGTGTCAATCCGGACAGTTCAACTTACAGACAGCCTGCTGATCCAAGCAGTGCACGTCAGCAAGGTCCTCAACCTTATACCGTACTGGATCTGTTCAGCAAAAAGGTACGCAATTTCAGTGAACACCATTTGTGATATATTTTGTGTTAAGTCTAATTGGCTAATTAGCAAAATTGTGAACTATTTATAATGAACTATTTATATTTATGTATAATTTTCAAGGCCCGTTAGAGAAGTGGTTAGAGCGTTGGATTCGAAACCGATAGGTCCAGGTTCGAATCCCGGTTAACTCACTATTTCTCAAAACTAGCTGCACCCTTTAGTAAGGCGCTTAAATTGTCAGCTACGTCTTCGACATCGTTATTTACGGTAATCCAGACGTAAAACGTAACATAACGTAACGTATAACTTTTTTTTTGATCCCAGTCTTGTTAAATTGTTAATTATTAAATTATTGATAGCAATATTTGTGTTTTAAGTGTAGATGAGAGCCAGTAAAATATAAATACGGATTATTGAATACAGATTATTAAGTAAAACCGTTTATATTACGATATGAATTTTAGTGTATTTAAGCTTTGATCTATAATTCATATTTTGCTTTCCAGTCTTTTTTTAAAATGTGTTCCGGCAATGATCTATGTATTGTAATTTGTTGCAGTTTTAGAATGTGTTACGGCAGAGATTTATATATCTGTATTTTCCATTTCAGTTTTAGAATTTGTTCCAGCAATGATCTACGTTTTATGATTTGCGTTCCAGTCTTTAGAATGTGTTCCGGCGATGATCTACGTACTTGGACGTCGCGGTAAAGAGAGTAAACTTCTCCTGCGTGGTGACACCGAGGGACGTCTGTCTATCTGGTCGATACCAGATGTCGCTGCTGGCAAACCTAAGCTTGTACGTCAAGAGAGCTTTGAAAATCTACCAGGTTTGCTGAAAACACTTTCCAATAATTTTAAAACAATATTTAAACTTCAGTATTTGTGAATGTTTGAAGGAGGAAGTTGTTTTTTTTATTTTGTTTAATAATCAGAAGTGGGTTTTTAATTTTAATTTGATTTGATTACAATGAAAAATCTGAAAATTTGTTCCCATAAAGATTGAATTTGACTGAATTCAATTGAATTTCAATTCAGTTGAATTTAAATTTGATCAAAGTTTAATTCAATTCAATTAAATATTGATTTGAATGTTGCATTTCAGTTATTGCTCCCAAGTTTTCAACGTCGCTACAAGAAGAATGGCTGAAAGTTGAACCAGCACCAGAAGGACTTCTAGATCAACTGGTTGGTAATTTTGATCAATTTATCGTATAATAATAAATTGAGTTTTCAAGATGTTAGATAGATTATTGACCGAAAGTTTATTTATTGAAAAACAAGCTCAGTTAATTGTCTTTAGAATATTACATCCTTTTTACTTTTTAAAAAACTTTTTGATTTTTAAAAAAATTATCATATTTACAAATTGACATAAATTTTCAAAGAGTTTTCATTTATTCATGTTATTATTGATACATTTTTCTTAATAAATCATTGCTTAATTTTATAAATTAGTTTAATTAATTGTTTAATTCTTTTATAATTAATTATTTAATTAGTGCAAATATATTGTTTAGTATTGCGTAGTATAAAACGTTGATCATTGAGTTTAAGCCGAAGAAGTTAAAATTTGTAAACTTTTATTTGTTTCGTAGAAATGTACTGGTGATGGTGACGTTCAGGTGACAGCCACAATGTTCATGCTCGCGCTGGGTCAGGTGGCATGCGGTCGAAGCGACGGTAGCATCATCATAGTGCCAGCATCACTCGCAATCACTCGACTGCTGCTAGATTGCGGATTGGATAAAAGTATAATTTAATCGTTTTATCATTTTTGTAATGCGATACTGGAAATCTTTTAAATCTTTAAATAAAGTTATTATTATTATAATTGCTATTTATAAAATTGTTATTTGTTACTGAAGGTACACTTCCCCAACAGATCCTGACTGGCCATGCTGGCAGAGTGAACTGTCTGCTGTATCCTTTCAACGAGAGCTCGAGGTATGATCAGAATCATCTTCTGTCTGGCTCAGTGGACTTCTCCGTATGTCTCTGGGACATCAGTGCTGGGACACAGTTGCATTCTTTTTGCGTTCATGGCGGGGAGATCACTCAACTTATCGTACCACCGGAAAACTGTAACGTAAGTTTTCTGCGAAGGTTTTTTGGTGAAAATTGCAGAAATTATGATGGTTTTCTATTTATTTTGTAAATATATATATTATTTCTTGAATCAATGTAATAAATAAATCATTGCTTGCTTTTGCTGGGTCAGGTGGCAGCACCTGACTCAGCAAAATGTGTACTTCATTATATCAAGTGAAGTACAAAATTCTGTACTTCATTATATCAAGTGAAGTACAGAAATCGAAAGAAAATATAAAGATTTTAAAACTCTTTTCTAGAATAAAATTATCATACCTTAAAATATTAACCAACAAAGTTTTATATTTATCTTACACTATCTGACATCATTAATTTTCAGTATAAATTTTATGCCGTGTTATTTCGCTTATAGTTTCAAACTCTTTCTCTTTTGTCCTTCGGTTTTTTTTTGCTCCAAAATAAAGATAATAAATGTTACTTTGTGTGTTTAGTCGCGGGTCTTGTCCAGCGTATGCACAGTGGCAAGTGATCATTCTCTTTCTCTTCTCTCTCTGCGAGAAAGGAAATGCATTCTACTCGCGTCTCGCCAGCTCTTTCCAATACAGACTGTCAAGTGGCGTCCACACGATGATTTTGTACTGATAGGATGTACGGATGGGACAGTTTATGTCTGGCAGATGGAAACTGGTACGATTGTATAAACATTAGACGGAAACAATATTGTGACTCATACAATTCATTAGTTTTTATTGGTTGAGAAAAAAAGTCAGCACTTGCGTACATTTATATATTTAAAGAAATTGTATAGAAATAAGTTTTTTTAGGATTAGGTAACATTTGTTTTGCTGATATCTGATATGCCTTAGTTCTGCCTAATGTCTTAGTGGACCAAATTGACCAAACCAAATTGTAGACTTATTGTTACAGACAACTAGTCTGTAGACAAAATATTGTGATATCATTTCTTGGATG
>JAQIXG010005347.1:0-11582 GCA_034700105.1 Oconnorella tubifera | reverse complement strand
AACTACAAAGGAACATACGTTCATATAATACTTATACAAATAAATAGTTTGTATGTTTATGCCAATGATTTCGATCAATTTTTAGGAATTGCCTATGATTTGTATACTTGTATCTACATTTTATTTTCTCTATAGGTGTACTCTGTCAGTAAATGCAAAGAAACATGGGAAATATTTCTAATTAATTATAATACCTATTATAATTAAATGATGACCCTTTAATTTTTTTGAAATTATCGACGCTTTTGCAAATCAGTCTGATTGGAATCGAATTTAGTTAAGTTAACTAAGAAGTCTCAAATTTACACTAGTCTGAAAAAATTAAATATTAAGAATTTGTTACGCTTCATCATGAATTGTTGGCTTAGATAAAGGCTTATCATTATCATAATATTGTTCTTGTTTATCGGGTCTACTATCACCCCACAGTTTCGCCACGTAGCGTCTTTTAGCCGCCATTAAATCCTGCAACAGAGCATCACTAATAAAACTAAATCCAAAGTTCCACGAGCTCTTACTAATCTCATTCTTTTTTTCTTCTTTCCATTGTTTGTAATCTTCCGCGTCCTCAGCGCGTAGTTTCCCAATCGTAATGTCCCTAGATTTAATGTCCCCCTTGTCGTCCGGATCGTGTCCGGTAGCCAGGGGTCGTAGACCGGACATTGCCTGACGGACAGTGTGCGTGTGTGGCTTGTCCCCAGGACCGTGAAGTAACTCCTCAGGATCCTTTACGTTGTATTGTTCACTTTCGTTTTTATCTTTTTCCGCTGGCTTATGGTCATCGTGTGAGTGCTCTTGTCCACCGTGCAACATAGCGTCCAAGTCACTCGCTCCCAGTGGCATTTTCTGATCAATTTTCGTTTCATTTTGCAACTGATCGTATTTATGTGAATGCACGTCAGCGTCAAAGCGATGCAGAATAGCTTCTGGATCCGTCGCAAAGTTCACCCGTGGACTGTGAACGTTTGGAATGATTGGCTTTTTCTTCTCGTCGTGAGTGTGTTTCGCGCCCCCGTGCAATGCCCCGTCCAAGTCAACGTCAAAATTTGGTCTCTCCGTTTCGTTGACCTTAGGTTGTTTCACGTCTGGATCATGGACGTGATGATCATCACCGTGGATGGCCGATTCAAGATCTAAAGAAAAATCGCCTTTGTTCGTTTCTTTCGCTTCGCTATTTGGCGCATCGTCATCGTGTACGTGAGACTCACCGCCGTGTAGAATTTCCTCCATGTCAGGTCTAGACTCAAGATCAGGATCTGAAATTATTTGATCAGTTTTGGCTTCATTTTTATTCTCTTTTTCTCCATTTTTATGCAGTTCGTGGTCATTTGTTACTTTCGTTGACGCATCTGAGATATTTTTCATATTTTTTTTCTGTGTTTCTATATTATTTTTATCGGTCATTTTAATTACATGATCGTCTTCAGTTGTACTGTTTAATACTAGTAGTTTGACTGCTGCGGAAGAATTCGATTGTAAACTTTTAGAAGTATTTGTGTTTGACTGAACTGTAGTTATATTTTTACTTAGCCCGCTTGAATTAGACGCTTCATTACCTGTTAAAAATATATTGTAAAAATACTTGTACATTTTTAGCATTAATTAAGAAAAGACAAAGAAAATCACTACATCAATAATTTTATCTTGCGCAATTTTTAATGACTTTTAAATTAATAATTTTACTCAATTTTGAACAATTTTTAATAACAAACATTTACTGTTTACATATGAAGCGATTGGTTTCATAGTTTTATTTTCTGTACATGCGGTTGTTTTATAACTTTTTCTGAATAAGTACGCAAATCCAAGACAATAAGTTAATTTTTGCTTTAAATAAACACTTAATAAGATCACTCTATACGTCGAAGTGTATAATGAAAATATATGTACTCTTATTGCTAAATATTATTTATTTATAAAATATTTAATTTAAATACTTTATAAGATTATAGAAAATGAGCAATTAGAGCGTTTTTGTCAACCGAATTTGCAAAGATAATGCTCTAACATTTATTAAAATGAAAATCTTACCAATATTTTTCATCTCTATCGATACTACGAATAATATCGCGATTAATAATACAGCGGTTTTCATATTGATAAACTATTAAAATATATTAAATACTAAACGAATCCTATGTCTTTATATATCGAATACAAACTAATTATATACTTAGAATTTTAAATCCAATAAATAAGCGACAAAGATGTAGTTATTTATTTTATTGTTACATAGTTAGTGTACATAATGTTGAAATTATAACTCATTTTTATTTATAATAAATAAAGTTAATTATATGTAAGATGATGGCGACGTGTATAATACGATGAGAACACGTTGACTTGACTCGTGTCAATTGATCGCGTCATGCTATATTTCATAAGATTGGACATGTAACCCCAGTTATTACATTATCTGACTGCGTTTGAATTTCAACAGATGTTTTATTTCAAAACTGAGCTACAGATCATCTAATATCGATGAAAAGCTATAGCCCAATTATAGAATGAACACTGTTTTAAATCTCACGTCCTTACTTGTATACGGTTATTATTGGATTATAGTTGATAAATGGCGTACTATGTGCTGGCTGCCTGTGCTACTATTGTTTATCTAACGTTCTATATAATACTGTACTAAGTATATTTAGTAAATAGATTTTAAAGCATAATGAACAAACAATCAATAAATGTGTCAGTTTAAAACATAATGTAATATTTTATTTTTTACAGCTTAATATGATATCTCTTTTAGTTTGAATATTACTTTACATGTAATATACGAAAATGTGGATATTTGATAAGTATACTAACCGGACATTTGCCCAATGATGATCAATGAATATCTGATATTTGCACCACCAGGTAATTTTCCGTTCATCAAAAGATCCTACATTCTCCCTGCATTAATAGAAAAGGTATTGTGATAAACAGTAGCTCATAAAACTATACTAAAATGAATTTACTTGTCACTAAATATTTCTATATTCTCAGATTCTGCGTCTATTTAAATAGAATAAAAACATATCTAAGATGGTTGCGGGAAGAATTATGAAGTTGAGTGATGCAACAGTTAAAACTAATAAAAATTGATTGAAACTCTATTGTTCGTTGTCATATTATCACTGATCACTGTTTTTCAAATCTTATAACAATACACGAAGAAATATCCGACCAATATATATTAGAGATGAGTGAAAATTACAGGCCTATTGCTTATAGTTTCTATATTTACTTTACTGGTCAAAACACTGCTAGCTTAATTAATAAATCTAAATTTTTTAATAGACAAATACAAGCATAATAGCAAAAAACCTATAATAAAACACTACGAAAAAATTAAAAATAAACTATGTGAATGTAGACTTTGGTCTTCGTGTATTGCTCATAACTTAAGAACCTACGCATTCCACAGTTTAATTATAACTTGATTTCTTAATTGACTTTGGTGGTATTTCGCTGCCGGTTCAAAAACACGTTGCTAATATTATAATGAGTGAACGTATAGAGTAAATTTATCAATAGCGTTAACGCGATGAGCGCAATATCTGTTCCTCAATTGAAAGATAATCGATTACGTGATTGATAGACTCAATAATTAGTCGCAGTGAAAAATTGATCAAATCAATATTTTTTTGGAAATTTAGAGTAGGATAATTCGTGGCTATAGCTTCAATGCAAGTTATCCAATCAGTATCAAATTGCGTTAATGTTAATGTTCAGGCCCGTTGCATATTTTGCACTCCAAGCATATTTGGAGTTTTTTTATTAAAATTAATGTTATTTTAAGTTCTTTAAGTATCATACGCGTAATATTGTACACATCTTTACGAAAACAGACTCAGATCAGGTGCTTGACGTAGACTCTAGCGAATGCCATGACAACTAATTGAAAGCAAAAATGTGTTACGACGCAAACGTTTGGTCAACCGATCGATAGCCCCGGGGTTCTCTCTGTAACTTGCTCTATTTTTACATCTTTCCGTTAACATGATCATTAACAGAAGATGCAAGTACTTAAGACATGGTATTTCGTAAAACAGAAATTATATGACCGTAATTTTCTCAAAAAGTTGGTTAGAAAATAACATTCTCAAGCAAACAAAAAATAAGATAAAAATTTATAGTGCGAGTTTAATTATAGAAATACGTGTATAAGATGAAATTTCGTTAGAAATGGAGAAACAAGGGAAAACGTGCCAAATTTGAGCAGAAAATAAATCTGCGCTTTGGCGCAAGCAACCTACATTCATGGGAGATACAATTTTGTGAAATTTTGCTACGAATATTAATTCTTGGTTTAAATGTATAGGTTAACTACGATTAGAGCTAAAATTAAATTCAAGGTATGTTGCAGTTATGATTACGCTGTTTAATGATTATGTGACAGATTTCTTAAAGTAAAATATTCTGAATTGATTTGTCGGGCTACACACTGACTCTTTCCAACAAATGTGTTTTAAACTCAAAAAACTATTGAACGATGACACGATTTTTTTCATCATTAAAACGACTGATTAGGAAAATGCTTCTTTGGCATTAATCGTCTACATGCATTAGTATTACTTTACCTACAGGTCGCTGTTCACGTTACTAAACTTAACTAAATCCATCTTTTCTCGTCAAGCTGCTAATGTTACTGCATTTTACCAGCTTCTAGCTGTCACATATAAAATCTGTAACTTCAGCAGCTGTATCAGGATCAAGTCAACTCACCCATTAGGCATCTCGCCTGCAAGACTGCAACACAACTCTATTACAAAGAAAAATCTACTGAAAAAACTATAATCGTTAATTAATCATAGTTTACAAAATCAAAACACATTTCAAACATTATTTCACTCTTATTCAAAAACACTACTATTTAATACTTAAAATTTAAACGATTAAAATCTATTCTTTTACAAACTATTTTCAACAAACTATGCAATTTCGATTTCATTTATAAATCTGTCAAAATTATAACGGAATTTTTTGAAAGGAAAAAAATTAATACGCGAGTTTCCTGTTGGTGATTTTTTAACTTGGCAAAATTCAGGATGCGTTTCCTAGCAAGCGAGTGGACTCAAAGCCGATTTATTTTGGCGTTTTTGTAACGTTATAAGCATTGCCGACTGCTTGCTACAAATCATCAACGGCTCGATGATCACTGAATTTAATCGACAAAATTGGGTCGCCTTCGCTGAGCTGTAGTCAAATGTGACCAATTTCTGTATCGTACGGATTCTAGTTCGAGATCTCTGCAGTAAAAAATCGATTTTTTTCCATATTAATATCGCAGCATTAAGCGAACTATGGATATAATTCTATTAGCCGACAATGGATATTATTTTAATTGGTGTCAATTTGAAATTAATACGTAAGTTAATAATTATTATTTAGTATATATTGTAAAGATAAGCTAGTGATAACGATAGTCTTTGGTGATTATAGATAAAGGAAAATAACGAGAGCACAAGCAGAAACAACGGAGTAATATTTTGAATGAAATTTTACAGGTGAGTTTCTACGTTTGCGATGCACTTATAACATGTAAATCAACTAAGCACTACTTCAATTGTAAAAAATAGAAATCATTGCAAACCTATTTTACTTATAGGATGACGATTAAACAACAGAAGCACACTCTAACGCTAAGATTGTTTAAGATCAGAAACAAATTACTATTGTGTTTTTCTTAGGTTAGGATTAGGTCAGGTGATGGTTAGGGTTTGTGAAATGTAAAAAGCATAACCATGGATCCGATTCCATAATTACTTTTTTTGCCCATTAATAATTTTGATGCTAATAATATAGCTATAATAAAAAATAACGATTTGAAATCTTTCGTAAGCAACCTATGTAGACTATCTTACTTTCAAATAATAAACTGTGTTTTCTGATTAAATGTATAATAATACTGTTCATCACTGAGCTGATTTGCATCGTTTATTTGTGTCGTCAAATGCAAATGCTCAATCTAAAACCGCGACAATGTCTGATTCAGTCAAAATAATAATGCAGAGTATTTACACTTTAAATGAGTAGCTTGTGAACAAAAATTTACACAATGTTATGTCCGTAATATGGATATGAATTGATATTGGAAACATACAATCTTATCGGGTCTACGTAATCTTTATTTCACTTTAGATAATTTTTTCAAATATCGCTGATTTTTGTTTGTATGAATTTATATTGAATTCTACAGCTAAATTCAATGTTATAACGCATTCAAGAAAATGGAATTAAAATGGAATTCCCCCCCCCCCCGTCAAAAAATTGTACGTTTTCTTATTAATACGATTTATTTTATCTAAATGCAATTAAAATCTGCTTTATTTTTTAAATCGCTCGAGAATATAAGACTAACAGTTTTTGCATTTTTTTGAATTATCAACCTCCCCGGCACGAAACTTTAGACAGCATTCTACTACATTCTGCATTCTACTACAGCGTAGCATATGTTCTTACTACAACTATTGTAATTTGATATTCTAAACTTATTCTTGACTAGTCAGATCCGACCGGATCAGTCCCATATTGTTTCAAATTGCCGTTCATTAAAATTTCAGAAGCATCCCGTGACTACAAGTCAATGGTAATAAGTCTTGGTCTTGGTTAGGAAACACGATTTCTTTCAATGAGCACAATTACTGGCTGTTTTTGAAAGAAAGTATATATGCTGGCTGCACTTGGTTGGTTGATGATCCATTGCTATCAATGAAGAATATATAATTCTAAGCAATGACTGTCTGCATAAATGATTTCAGACTCTAACATTCGTTCAAATTAATAACTAATTTAAAAATAAGAACTATCGCCTAATTAGAGAAAGAATTCGTTATCACTGTGTTTAGCATCTATGTTCAGTTAAAGATAGCATAACGTTGCTAACTAAGAGTATACATTTCACATAACAATGACAGAAAATTCATTGTGAAAATAAGACAAATACCACATGGCTAATAGCATGATAAAAAAATGAGTTGTAACCATGAAGCCAAAATTGTACTAACTACATTGCACTTAAATAGATGAAATACTCTATACTAATCACTGAAAATCTTAAACTGCTCCAGCTAGGATTCAATTTATACTGGAATATGAATTGTAATTCTAATATCTAAACACGGCCTATAACTAATATTATATCATTAACAAGGCTTATCATCAATGTCCATTATTACGCAACGTAGCATGTTACTGACTGTGTGAATACTGTGAACCCTGTCATAAAGCTTTTTGAGTGTCACTGAAGCAATGTTACAGTACGCTGTACTTGCTATTTGCGCATAATAAATGATTCATGTTGACATGCAACTACTGCGCTCATGGTTGTACTCTAGTGTTACAGTCGAGTTGTTTTTTCGAGGAATGGCGAAAGATTCCTAAAGCATGGGCTAAAATCAATGAATGATTTAAAACTATAGTAAGCTCATTGACGAAAAATGTATTCAAAATAATTTTAAAAAATTGAATGAAAATATAATATAATTACTGAAAAATATTTGAAAATACGACCACGATTTTTTCTCAATAAGCGTACTATAATTTTAAAATATGACCCTCTGTATAATGAAGTTTGACTTAATATAAAACAACGTTAAACATTTGAAACTATTGTAACGGTGAAAGAGATGCTAGCATTCATGTTAGTAATTTATAATAACATTTTAAGTTTAGATAATTCGACATCGAGTTAAAGATTTATGCCATAAACCATTCCTCGAATATTTGATGTTTTCACCAATATATTGCTTTTGAAAAATCATTACATCAGCGCATCTAAGGAATCACTAATATATGAAGAGTTTCGTTAGATTCTGCTTATCTCTAAAATCCACTCTAATCTTATACCTGTAATTTTTCCATCAAGTGCTAGTGGATCAATTATAACAGATGTTTATGATTTTCTATTTCCGTATTTATTGATTTTATAACAGAATTATTAAGTAACGTGACGGTGATTCTAGTATAATTCGCAGAGATGTGGATATGATCTGGGAATTAGAGACTTCATTAGAAATAGTCTGGAGCTTACGAAAATCACAATATACTCAGAACTAGTGGAAATTATCAAAAAATATTCTCCGCTGACAGTAATTTCACTTTTAAAAGACGCTATTAAAAGACGGCGGATTCTAGGACGATTCGTCAAAGGACGATTCGTCAAAGGACTCTCTGTTAAGGACTATTCTTATAACGAACGATTCTTATAAACCTTAACAATAACCCTAATCTTAACCCTAACCATAAACCTAACCCTAAACCTAATCCGAAATTTAACCCTAATCCTAAACCTAACGAATATCCTTGAAGAACAGTCCGTTGACGAATCGTCCTTTGACGAAACGTCCATATACCATTACACAAAACGTTAGCGAAATATTTACATTTTAATTTCTATTCTAACTTTAAACAGAATGTTATCTTAATTTGAACGGGTATTTTTTGTTTTAGAAATAATTTCGCATTAGCATGACAGTCTTTTTTCTTAATTTTAGTCATAGCATAACTACTCGTATTTTTATGTTTTATGAGAAATAAACGATTTTGATTTGATTTGACCTGTGGTCGATATACGAGAAATATTCATTGATTTCAGTTATCCATTAGTAGTCAAATTGACTGTGCGCTTTTTTGCGACTACAAATTTTCAGTGATCAATCATTTTTCCAGTTTTCAGGCATTTTGGCAGTGCCGCCCTCATTATTGTAAAAATTGTTTGCAGCAAATTTCTCTTTCACTTGCTGGTACTGCATACAACTAATTATACTTAATCTGTTTCTTCAATCATTAAAGTAAAACAAAATATATTATAAGTTGGTAATTTATTATATAACTTTATTTGTTGCCAAGTAATAATATAAATTCTTTACACAACTTCAATAATGTTCCAAAACTTACAATAGAATTTCTACAATATTAAGGTAGAAAGAATTGTTTCTAAAAATTGAGCAGTTGTAAATAATTACAAATAATTACTTGTCTTTCACAGTTTATAATTATATACGAATCAATGATATTTCTATTTTAGTCTCACATAATAGTGTTTCTCAGAATAATTTGAAATGTCGCAATAGTTCCTTTTATACACATTAATCTGTTTTGCTGTTGATATCAAATATTTGAAATTAAATAAATGTCTCTCTAGTATTCACTATTGTGATGCAAATATAAATTTAGAAATATCATAATGATTGTTATTAAGTAATCTAGCTGAATATTTCTTTAATTTGTAATTTAAAAACATAACGTTACTATTTTTAACATTATTTTTTATATTAAATAAAGAAAAGCGTCAGAAAAGCATTGGGACGTTTCAACAGAGCCTATTTTAAGATCAAATTCCAGGAATGGTCGTAACATAAATCGTCACGTACACAGTGCTCAACAAAGTGTCACACACTGTTCGGTCCGTCCACCACACTCCTAAATTTACACCGCATCTTCCTATTTCCAGGACCACATCCACATTTCCAGGACCACAAAGTGTGGTCTAAACTACACTAAAATAGGCTCTGCGTTTCAAGCTATCTTGTTTTAATTTTACTGCTTCAAATCAATCGTAAGTGAATCAATTTGAGACCTGAAATCAGGTTCTCGGTTCGATGAACATTATTATTTAAGATATCACAAATCAGTGTTCAATCATGACTTGCATTTCATGAGCCTTTGCTACATATGGGATCCATGCACATTTATCGTGTATGTTAATTTCTCCGCAGTAAAAATTATATGGCTAAGCTGTTTAACTGCTAATAGTTTACTAAAAATAGAACATACCTATACTCTTTTTAAACTGAAATTAAAAAATTAGGCTAACAGTAGCCGTTATATTTGACTATTTTACAATAACTTCACAATACATTAGACGATCTTTACATGTTTCAATACAAATTGAAATTCTTCTTCCCTTCAACAAAATTGAATTATATTTTACAATGCATTTTATTAAGAATATAAATTTTTGTTAATAAGTCTATGCAAAATATCTAATATATTGTATACACAATTATTTATCGACTAAAAAAGGAAGATGATAAAGTACACAAGAAACAATTACGCTAGAAGAAAGCTTAACCCATCAAAAGAGACTGCACGGCGCAATAATTTACGATACTCGCTTTACTTTACGAATCAGAGATATCTTTATCTCCCTCCTATCAGGATAGTTTTTCATAGGGACGATCATGTTTTTGTCAGAAGCTGCAATGCTCAACAATCATAATTATCTCAAACACGCAAAGATATACGCATGCTTAATGCTTTAGATACGACAGTGTTTTGAACTACTTGAGAATTCAACGTTTTTATAAGGTAGAACACAGACTGATAAGTCAATTCTGAAAGAAGTACATACTTCACTAAATACTGCGATGAGCACAGACTATATTTATAGCTCGTGATCTTTTTTAATGTTAATTCGCGGAATTTAAATGAATGATCTAACTATTATTTGTTAAAAAATTATGATCAGATATTGAATTTCTTAACACGAATTCATAAAAAGTGCATAAATGTTTTTAGATGAGAATATTCGGCATAAGCTCGTTATTTGAATGAAGAGTGAAATAGATTAATTTTAAATTTGTATTTAATTGGTTTAAAAACAAATTGAACAAAAATCATTTAATTCGATTTAGCCAATTACAATTTAGAATGTCTAATTTGTTTATAACTTTTCTTTCTAATTTTAAACTAGCCCTTGTTTAAGAGGAGGGACTGAGTAGGATCGGATGATGGCAGATTTTTGTACAAAGTATTTGACAACATAATTTTTTCAAAGTATAACAAGTAATTTAATCTTTAGATAACAAGATTTCGCAATAACCAGATCAGAGTCAATTGTGTTGCCGGTTTATGAAATTAAAAACACTTCTCGTTTCAAAGCCCTCCCCCAAATTGTTGAACTTAATTTTATACTACTCACTTCCTGTTTTATACCTTATTTCAAAAATCTTTTCCCTTGTTTTGAACCTGATATTCTTCTAGTTTTATGGCTAGGATTTTGAACGTAAAAAGAATGTTTTTAGTCCCTAGATTCAAAATATTTCGAGAAGTGCTTTGAAAGTGTTTTAAACCCCCTACTTGGGTCAAAGTACAAATTTCAGAGTCAGATTTATCTTTCTCCGAGTAGGTCAATAAATGTCAGCAATCAATCATTTTATCTTTGCTTAGATTGATTCAATTGAGTTAATCTTTTCTATGAGGTTCATTTTGAGTGATTCTGGTAACAGAATTATAGGCAGCATTCAATGATGTTCGTGGATTGATCGTATAAAATTTAGAAGTTTTTAATTTAAACTTAAATTTATAGACGATATATACATTATTTCAGATAATATCATAATTTAGAACTGAATTTTTGAACAATTTCTTTGATAATAAAGAAATAAAATACAGAATAAGCAATTTCAAACATTCAATCATAGTTGTTCCGCACGTTTGTGGCGAAAATAAAGTGCGTTAAAGTGCGCGAAATTTTCGATTATAATAAAGTGCGTTGAAGTGCGTTAATAAGTTCCGCACGTGCGAAACGCACTTTATATCTGATGAAAAGTGCACGCACTTTAACGCACTTTATTTTAATTTATCAT
>JAQIXG010005346.1:0-11583 GCA_034700105.1 Oconnorella tubifera | reverse complement strand
ATATAAACTTAACTGCACAGCAGTCCTATTAAGTTATTGCTTGTATCATAAAAGTTCCTGACTCAGGATTTAATTCAATTAATAATATTGAATTAATAAATTTTAATCTGCCACTGTCTATATTTATTTTGCAAACATTGATTTCATGTAGGCCTATATAACAAAACTGAATATTAATGATCTGATCATATATGAACTAAGTGGACTAACTCTGTAATGTTTACTCTGTGCGCGTGTTTGCGTGTCTAACATAACGTTGCCTATGACCTAGACTACACTAGGCTAGCAGCCTATTATATGCCTATCTGCGCACTGGCATTAATTATAACAGATTAATTATTAATGTCATGAAAATATTTTATTAATCATAAGCCTATGATCAATAAAACTGTGATCAATACATTTTACTAAATGGAGCAAAGAGTAAGCGAAATAGTGAGCTATCCGCAAATCGAACTAGGACTTATCGCGTCTAGTCCAGCGCTCAAACCACTTAACTCTAAACTAGCATTATTCCGAGATAATTAGCATTTGACTCAATGAGGGAAAAATTCTATATTTGTCATAAAAAGCGTGCAAGAAAGAGCGCCATGTGAACGAGATAAATGTTACCAGCATGACGCTTCACGAACACAAACAATTTAGTAATTAAGAATCAGCAACATCTCAAGTAAGATCGGAGTGGATCAAATTATTCTTCGTTTATCTGAAATAGGTTTACGTAACAAGCCAGAGAAAAGAACGACTTCTGAATAAGTTTATCAAACTTAAGGTCAGTTATTGAAGTGTCAAGAGATTCATTATCTACTAGTGCTTACTCAGTGAAATGTTGTTGTTATTGATAGCGGTTGATAATATTTAACTTTTTTTATTCAACATTAAAAAAACAGTTTTTTTACAGAGTAAATTTAATAAAAATAATAAGCATAAATAAACACGAAAAACTATACATAATAGATAATAATAGTAAATTATAATAAATAATAAATGGATGGTTTAGTTTGTATAGCACGACTTTGGAAGTAGCAGTTAATAAACATTAGAACATATACGCAAGTTTACTAAGACTGATAAAAAAATAAAAACTTTGATCATAAATTATAATGATTGTAAATTCATTCCTGCATCGACTCTTCGCCCATCTCGGGTCATTTTTATTGCAACTCATTCTAATTGCCTCTCAATGTAGTTGAGAAGAATCTAATTGATGTTTCAGTAAAAATTTAATAAAAGTCAAAACGTACCCATATTTTTCAAAGTTTGTGAATCTATTTTAATTGCTTTTAATGTCTATATATTTACTACTAATAAAATTAACTGCGTAAGAAGAGACTTGAAAATATATAAGAGAAATTGGTAGACAAAAATGTAGATATAGAAAATCAATGAAATAATAAATCTAAGATTAATACTACAAGGGAAGCATTGAGAAAGATTCATGAATAGTTGAAACGATAAGAAATATATTGAGAAAACGAGATACTAATTAACCGAGATTAATTAAAATGATGACAAAAACAATCTAGATATCAGCATCTATAATACGATGAAGATATTGACTGTTGTGGTGCAAAGAAAGAAGGGCTCTGGCAATCTGTCAAGACAACTCCAAAGAGTGACCGAACATTAAGGCCACTGAGCGAGTGAATGAAAACAGAAACATGAGAGAGGTTAAAACCAGATGCAATATACCGGCAGGTAATATAATACATGAAGCGAAAGAGTAAAATAAAAACTTAAATGGTGATAGAACCTGCCGCACGACAGAGCACTAATAATGATGACCCATCATCTCTGATGATGATGAATTGCTTAACGTAATATATAGTATATCAAACTTTTGAGACAAATCTCTGGCTCTTAACCGAGATATTATACTAAATATATCCAAAAAATTGACTTCCAAAGAATTACAAAAAACATGAATAAACACTTTCAAATTTAACCTTAATAGTCATAAATATTTATTTAGTTATTATGGTAGTCTTTTCCTCTCCCCCTCCTACTTCTCCTCTCTCCTAACTATCGCACGAATATTATCGCCTTTGAGATGTCTAACCTTGTTTATTGAAATTTATTCTCATTCTACGTCAAGGCTTAGATAACTATAGTCGTTGTTAAATTATTAGCAATAAAAATGCAGGCTAAGTATACTGTATAAATCTATGTATAGATTTAATAAGAGCAATCAACAAAATATATAATGTAGGCTAAGCTATAGAAATGGCAAAAACTTCCATTTATAATACTTTAAGTCAACATTGCAAATCTATTTCTGAAGCAAGTCTATGGCTTACCTACCTTTGAAATTGCATAAAAATAATATTTGTTGTTTTGCTAAATTTACACAGCAATCATTTCAAAATTAGGCCTAACCTTAAATGTAATCCGTAAAATCATTCATCCATTTTACTGATGTATTTAAAGGCTAGAAAACTTGCATTTTAATATACAATTTTCTTTGATTAAGAACACGATCGTGTATTAATTCGGAGCAGATTTGAGCGCAGACGATGTGTTGTAAATGCGTAACATTAAATTGAAAATATAGTTTTAGAATTACAAGTAAGGTATCTAATTGTTATATAGTATAAAATATGAACATATTAGCAACATTTCCGTTTTGTATACCTTCATTGCGGAATCACTCTTATTAAATAAGTGTTTTGATGTTTCCTGAAATGAAAGTTTAAAGTTTATATTACAACATCGAAGCTTACATCTAAACAAAATCTCACATAAAAATAGCCTGTGACAGCCAGTTCTCTTGCATTTAGAATTAAAAATATGATTTGCATAATGTTTTCTAGTGTAGTCTAGCACTTGAGTGCAATCAATAAAGGAATTGCTAATTAAATCATGCAGTAATTCAGTTAAATGTAATGCATTAATAGAGCCTTAAATTGTAAATACTAAATGAATCGGATAAACATTTCATATTAGACGTTCGGGTTAAAAAGCAAATAAAGAAAAACCACAAAATCATAAAATAAAACAAAAAGATAAAATATTAATTTAGCATTAAATTTAACACTAGGCCTAGGCTATTCTATAAAGTTCATTAAACTTTATCTATGTTATTTTTATATCTTGTTTGTCACAAACTTTTACTCTTTTGACCCGCATAGTACCAGCAAAACTTGACCATAATAATAACAATACTTATATAGACATTTAATTGCAATGAACATAGGTCTACATTATATTAGAAGAGGTTAGCAACCTAAAGTCCGCGCACCACTTGTGGTCAGAGAGAAAATCGTATGTTTATTAGTAAAGCAATATACAAACATTTATATATAAACATTTGGCATTTGATGAAATTTTTTACAATTAAAACAAAATATCTAACGATACCAAAGATTGCAAATGAAATCACTTGTGTCATTCTATCTGATTTCAGACCACAGTTGGACAACCCGTACTGTATATATGCAATTTCAAGGCTTACATAACATTTTATATTTTTTTAATAATATTAATTTTATTTTACATAAAGACGCACCAAAATAAGAGCACCAGTGGTACAATTATTAGTGCTAATCCAAAGACACAATATTTTTGTCATTGAGTCTCAGAAAGATTAATAACCCCTGGTTGACTTTATCTCCATATAATATATTAATATAACTAGATTAGAAACCAGCTCAGAAACTAGTTAAGAAACCACCTCAGAAACTATAAAAATTTGCTCAGAAACTAGATAAGAAACCAGCTCAGAAACTATATAAATTGGCTCAGAAACTAGATAAGAAACCAGCTTAAACTATATAGAAATTAGCTCAGAAACTATAAACATTAGCACCGAAACTAGATAAGAAACCAGTTCAGAAACTATAGAAATTTGCTCTGAAACTAGATAAGAAACCAGCTCAGAAACTGTATAAAAATTAGCTCCAAAACTAGATATGAAACTAGTTCAGAAACTATAGAAATAAGCTTCGAAACTAGATAAGAAACCAGATCGGAAACTGTATAGAAATTAGCTCTAAACCAGATTAGCCAGATAAAAAATTAGTTAAGAAACTGAAATCTGAGCATTAGCTCAGAAATCTGAGCATTAGCTCAGATCTCTGTGTTATATACTGTCTGTAGGTTATTATATATGACAATGAAGAAGTCCAATTTCAAACTGATAGGTATGAAGTGATTAATTAATATTGAATTCACTTGGTAGGCCTATACAACTTTACATATACTGTAGTCAGTACAACATCCATGATCTATTGCACAAAATCTTTATGCAGATCTTAACACAGTTTTATGTTTATTTATTTTAATTTAATAAATACAGTTTATGTTATTATGTTATTACAGATATATAAAATTCAATAATGAACATTGCACAACATAATAAATCAATAATTATTACCCGTGGGCCGTTAACATTAACGAATGCCGAATTTAAAGTTTGAGGCCTGGACCCCAAATTCACCTGCACCTAACTTACAGGGGCGGAATATTTTAATAATTTGTCTACATTTACATTTTCTCAGTAATTTTGCTACTAAGCAACTAATTATAAAAATATAAACAAATCTCAGAGCTTATTGAAAGTGGAAATATTTGTTGTAATAAAGTTAACCATTCTTTCTTCAGTAAAATACTTTTCTCTTGAAACAAAATTCCTGATGTTGTGACAAGAAATGTTCATTGTTGTTCAGTGATGCACCCTTTGTTATTAGATGCAGAAGATTTCTATGCAAGATATTTTATTGTCAAAATATTTATATAAAAAGAATCCTATATCAACGTTGCCGTCCTTGTATTTTTTTTTCAGTAATGTTAGTGCTTAAAGCTATTATTTGTAAGGTTATGATTAAAGCTTACTAATTGTTAATTCAAACACCTTTAAAACAACTTACTTTGTCTCTATATATGTTTAGTTTACTTAAACTATTAGGTCAATCTATCAGTTATACAACATTACTCTGACAATAATTACTTTGATCTGATTAATTACTATTCAAACCAGCAATTAGTATTTAATTACTAGTACGCCACGATATTAGGTATGATAAAAGTACTTTCAAGTAAACGATAAAGATTTTATCTATAAATGTAAGAAATGTTTTTGAAATCTAGCAATAATTGATTTCTTATTAACATATAAGTTGATACATAGGTCCAGATATTTGATAATTTTACAACATAATATCATAAGAGTGTTTGCTATCTCACAAACGCTTTAAATACAACCAATTAATATACTGACAAATATCTATAGTTCTGTCATTCATGCAAATAAATGTAAGACTGTATTTAATATTTAAATATTAGTAGCTATATAAGAGTATAAACTCGTATAAAATAAAATAAAGACAAATACAGAGTGCGCCAAAAAATGACCCCCTACCGACTTTTCGATAGCTAAGCCAAAAATTAATATTTTTTCTCAAAATGTTATCAGTTTTTAAAGGATGAAATTTGACATCTAATAATAAATTTCACTTTGATATCTCCATGCCTTCAAACGTAATGAAGTTTCTACAAAAAACTTAAAAATTCGATTTAACCAAGCTTTAAAATTGAGCAGTTTTGAGAATTCATGGTTTTTGGTCAAATAATTTGCTGACTTCTTTTATAAAACGTTATTTTATGAGCAGAGTATCTGTGGATAAAGTAGATAACAAAAATAGCCTCTGTCTGTTCGAATCTGAGCCTACAATCTCTTTCTTGTTGACGATACGAGTGTGCTAAATGAAGTTTTGCGTCAAATCTGTGAAAACATCTTACTCATCAGTTTTCATTCTGTAATGACTTTTAACTATGATGTAATCTCATAATATTTTGCAGGTATTGCCTCAAGGTCCTGACGGTCCCAATGGTTAATATTGGACAAATATTTCAGGAGTATTTACCTGCTTTAATGAGGCAATTGCTAAACTTTAACAATCTTGAAAATACTGGCTTGGTTAAATTGAAATTTTAAGTTTTTCCGTAGAACTTTCATAACTTTTGAACGAATTGAGATATCAATGTGAAATTTGGTTGTTAGGTGTCAAATTTCCTCCTCAACAAAAGCGTCAAATTTGAAGAAAAAATATTAATTGTTGGCCTAATTAGCGAAAAAGGGGGTAATTTTTTGGCGCACCCTGTAAATAATATAAGAATCGTAAAATTATAGTTTTTCTATCGTGATACAGATAGAGACTCGTGTTATTCATTCTGTAAAAATAAAATACTTCAAATCATAACACCTTTATATTCTATTTGTCTGCCTCCCTCCACCCTCAAAAAAATCATTTGTATCTTTACACGACTCTAGTCCCCATATTCTAAGATTTCTACAACACAAACATTTATTGACTGACTCCACAACTGACTGTTGTTTTTTCTAGAAATCTTTTTGTATAGAATCATAACATTGATGATGATCTCTATACTCTTCTACAGTCCATCTCAAAGCAATTCTTTATCTTTTCTTTATGCAATCATTGCTACTTGATAACCAACACTCTGATCTTCTCTTTAGATGCTATGAGGTACCCTAACTTCTAGCTTATCTTGTACCTTATCTTCTATCTTCGCAATATAACCTTCAGATCACTTAATATATAATCACACATGTTAGTGGTATATCAAGTCGTATACTTCTAATTCACTTTTACTCGTTACACTAATTGCTTCATTGTGATCAATTGAACAAGCTCAATAACTCATCCTCTCGTTACCTCTATTAAATTAAGACCACTTACTATTTATTACTTTATGTGATCGCTCTCTATGATATACCCTCCTCAATAAACTGGCAGTTTATTGTTTTGTTGTTCGACCTTATGTCCTTCTACTAAGCCAAGAACTCTAGGTTCTTGCTAAATTGAGAATTAATATTATGACCAGCATATAAATTACACAGATTTTCTTTCTTAGGAGTGTTATATAACTCTCAAGTGAAATTATCGTTCAAAGTTTTGAAATGCAGCAAATTTAACGCTTATAGAACTTTACAAAGAATGAACATACGAAATGACTCTATTATTTCAATACTGAAAATAATTGCTGTAGACTAAATTGATATTGAATACATTCGTTATCATTAAATCACTTCATATTAAAGAAATACGGAGCATTTTCTCTTTTAATTCTTAGCATACAGGATTGCATATACACTAATAGAGACAATAAGATGAACTAAATCTCACATTAATGTCAAATTATCACTTAGCTAAACTAATTTTAGCTATACTCTGGTTAAAATGTACAAAGTCAATGGATATTCCAGCCATTTCATTGGACTTTTCCGTCATCCAGATTTAATGACGTCATGCTACTAAAACAAATCACTGCGTAATTTAACCCAATTTTGCAATCGGTACATATGTATGGATTCTGTACATATGTACGCTTTCTGAAACCGGCCATTAATCTCTCTTCTAATGAAATGACATCAATGACGTCATTACTACTCTTCCTGGCTACCACTTTATTACCAACTCACCAACTCTTCATTCTCTCTCTGTCGCTTTGTTTCTACAAGTCTCTCTCCACGTATCAATTTCTAATTACTTTCACAAGTTTTACTCGTCCATCTAAACTCTAGTAATACCTCCAGGTCTACATGAGACACTAGAACAGTTATCAACGAATCCATGCTCTAAAGTGCATTCATCAATTTCGATTTCTAATCTATCTTACAGTTTCAGTCTGCTAATGCAACGATTTCTCTTCAATGTATTGTGCAATACTAAAGTCTTGTCTAACTGCAGGTAGCGATGAATTGTGCGAAAGATTAATCTGCATAATATATGCTGCATAATGTTATAAAGCATATTATGAAAGCAATTGATAAAAAGCCAACAATGCTTTCACATCAAAACTATGATAAATGACTTTCTAAACAACGAATAACAGAAATCTCCTGTTTGTCAAAAGAATAGCAGAAATATAGTACACACACAATATTAGAATATTAGTTCACTAATACCTAAAGATATGTCTCTTTCTATCAGTTATACGAAAAACTTAATAATAAATGTTATACTAACTGTTATAGCTACAGTTAACTATAACAATTTAATAAGAATGATTGATAACAACTTTACAAGTAACCATCTCAGTAACTGTATTCCCAGCTCACTGTAATGAATATCTTGTTATTAATGTCACAATTAGTTAGTATATAAGTAGTTAGTAAACCAGTATTTATAAACTGAACAACTTTCTCTGTTCCAAGTTGCCTTTAAATTTTGTTACAGTGCGTTTAGAAGGGTTCGATTATAAAAACGCAAAGTCATTTAAAACTTTATAAAATCGCACTGTCACACTATGTACAGCACAATCAAATACTCAGCTGTTTACTTCCTTTTTTAATAAAATAGCATAAAAACACTCAGATAGAAAAGTTACTGAAATGTGTAAATATATAATGCTTACTGGATTATTGCTCATCCTATAGAGGAATTAGTTGTGATAAATGAAATGAGTCAAAGTTACTTACTCTTTAATAGGCCTACAAATCTTAAATATGTAATTTTCATTTGTTTCTTATTCAATAATTCTGTAGCACATTACATTATACGTTGAAATTACACATAAATACTTATTATAAAGAGATAAACATTGAGTATAAATAAAAGTAAAATGACACCAGCAATAAAGGCAAGCGCGTGTAATAACATTATAACATTACATTATTATTATTATTATTATTACATTATATGTATTGTAGGTGTCTTACAAATAGTTTAATTTATTCCTATTGCTTTACATTCAACGATTCAAGTGTCAATTTCCTGTATTTATCCCAATCTCTGTGAATGGAATGCATCAAGTGCATATCTAGTACCTTGAGGCTTATCGCTCCCTCATGACCTTCAGAATATTCTAGAAACAGTAAATGCTTAAAAAAACCAGCACCACTTTAACACCACTAGAAATACTAGACATACACATACAGATAATCCACAGATAATCCACATAACTTCATCTTTTAACAATTTGAATACCTCGTACTGTTAATAATCATATCCTAAATATCAAACAAAAAGTTTGTGTTCGTCAGTAATTTTTTAACATATTTTCCTTTCTTGCATAAATTTCTGTGAATTAATAAATTTTAATTTATAAAAATAATGTTATAATTTAGGAACAAAATTTCACAAAATAAGTCATTGAACAATTGCTATTTACACAATTCTTGATATATGATCTTGTCATTGTTAATTTAATGAAAATATAGTTGTATACACTGTCAATTCTAAGAAAAAATTGCTCGAATGATTGTAACATAACTGAATATTTAAATAAGGTTTATAGCCTAGATATAAAATGCTTGGTGTATACAGTGAACAAAGTAGACTTCTTGGCTCAAATACACTCCGCATCTTCAATGAATTCTGACCATCAAATAAATCACATTTCACACCAATATATTATCTGGATATAATCAATCAGTTGATTTCTCTTTTCCTATGAAATAATTAGCACACGTGTTTACTACACGTTTGGCAATTTTTCAATCAAAATTGTTTTCAAAAATCAGCGTGCTGCGTTAGCTATAAAAAATATCCAGCCCCCCTTTACCCCTCAAGTAAAACATACATTTTTTGTCAAAAGGCCAGCACTTCAATATTGTATTCCATTTCGCTTAAAATTGTTAGGTAGTAAGTCCACCTCCAGATTGAGAATCAATTGATGGGACACGTTACTGTACTGAATGAAAACAATCAGCGTTTCAACTTCTAATCCAGTTTCAAAAATATTAAACATTGAGCCATTAGCGTTTTGTTAAGATGAACAAACACGGACCAACACGTTGGTTGTATAGAGCCCTGTAAAGTTTTCAGAGAACGACTTTTGACATAAAATGCATAACAAATCTTTAAATCAAATTATTGCAAACTGCCTTGACATAATCTCATAAAGGATTTTAGAGAACTTTAGTAAAATAAAGAAGTTTAATAGAGTAAAATAACGATGTAAACTTTAGCAAAAAACCTGAAAAGTTTAAACTTTAGAATCTAAAGTTTAAACTTTTACGTTTAGATGTTAATTTCTCCAAATCGTATAGCTAAAAAAGCAAAAATATAACGTCAATAAGTGCCATTAAATACTAAACAGAAAAAAATTAGTTTAAGCTTCAAGTGTGCTTATATGATAAAAATTATAATCAGCATTCTTAAGACCGTGAGAGTCGAGCTACAAGTGCTTTTTATTTCTTGAATAAGAAGCAAATGTTAGAGATCTTATAGTGCCTCTTTGCAGAGCATTTAACAAAAAAAACAGTATTTAGTGACAAGTCGATAAGAGTTTTAAGTCATGAAAACGTTCCCATATCAATATTATCATAATATCATCTTTATTAATATCATCAATATCATCACTATTATTATCATTATCATAATATCATTATGAACCATTAGTTAATGCACTGGTCATTATTGCATGGTTTGTGAGTTTGTTTGGTTTGTCATTAGAGACGAATTATCCTACAAACTTCTAATGGAGCGAGATCACTCAAAATTTTACTTAGCCTACATTTCATACGAATATTTTGTAATATTTCTATATTTTTACATTACGTTAAGAACATAATGTAAAAATAATTATTGTTAGCACTAGGACTACTAAATAATATAACCTAATTACGTTTAGCCCTTAGCTTACATAGGATTACGTTTAGGCCCATATATCAGGCAACTTGTCTCATGTTCACAGGATATTCTTACATTGATATTATCAAAATAACAGATAAATAGACTCCGAGTTTCAAGTAACAAATTATTGTAAACAGAGTAAGACTCTTACCTGTGTCAAACAGCAACACAATGTATCATCAATTCAAAAACTTCACTCAAATCAATCTTCTGTCGCTTTACGAAAATCAACAATTTTGTTAACAAAAAAATCCCAATTAATTAGCTTAGCAGAAAATTTACGTATATTTTAGTTAAAATTCTTCAATAATTATTGACAATCAGCTAATAATTAGCAAAAATACTTCTTATATTACGTTCCTACTTTAGGGCAACTATATAAAACTCGACACTATTTTATATTGTTGAATTCGTAAAATAAATCTATCTTGTTTGTGTTTATTCACTGCTGGCTGTATACAAATAGCAACTGTTCGATAATGTGCAAGCTTATATGCTAATCAAGTATACCGGTAAGTATCTAATTATAGCTGCTCACTTGCCGGCGCGACTCTGCGTCGAGGTATAATGACGAGGGAAGATTTGCCTCTCAGCTCATCGACAGAGCTCTTCATTAGAATTCAATCGATTGTAAACAAGTCACAACGCAGTAGATAAATGGCGAGCAAATGAAAGCAACGGGGGACAAGTCAATGGTAATAATTAGTTAGATTACAAAACAACATCAGTGAGAATCATATGATCAGAGACTTGACAGATTTTTAGTCACAGCTCTGTAAATAAATCAAAGTTTCAGGTTTGAGTCTCACTATGATTCACATCTTAGACATAGTTGTTAGCATAGCGCGGGTGACGGGGGGCCCGGGATTTCATATATTTCAGTTTGCACCCCCCATCCTCACATACATGAGAGTTTTAAAATATTATGCGGGTCCCATCTGGTTCAACTAGCACCTTCACTATAATTATGAATTTAATCTGACAA
>JAQIXG010005345.1:0-11585 GCA_034700105.1 Oconnorella tubifera | reverse complement strand
TACTGAGTTAATTGACTGATTAACTACTGAGTTAATTGACTGATTAACTACTGAGTTAATTGACTGATTAACTACTGAGTTAATTGACTGATTAACTACTGGCTTAACTGACTGATTAACTACTGGCTTAACTGACTTAACTGCCTCTTAACTCTCCAGTTAACTGACTGCTGAACTATAGTTAACAGCCTACTTAACTCTCCAGTTAACCCAGTTACCTGGTTATACGTAGTGTCTCTCATGTCACACCTACTGCACTTAAAGAAGTCAGACTTGGTCCCCCCTCGTGTCGCCATCTGGTGTTCATCTATCGCTTCCTTAGTCATCCTGGCACGCAATGACTTCATAGCGTCACTAGCCATGTCATCGGGTGTCATAGATGCCAGGTGTTCTGGCGTAATGTGACCGAGAAGGAAGTTTTCACGCAGGCGTGGATTTTTAACGTCCTAAAAATAAGGTGTCACGTTGTTAAAATGGCGTTAAAAAGGCGTCGCATTGAGCTGGTGTTACAAGGCATAATAAAGAAATACCAATATGTATTACATACCTTTAAGTTAGTAATACGACTACGTATTCTGTTCTTGTATTTCATGTCCGTATTTTTAAATTCCTGATAGATGCTGTCTTCTACAGCTGAAGCCAGTGAGTCTATATCAGTGACTGAGTCTATTGATTCTCCTAACAAATAAACTAAGTCAGATATATTAATAAATAAAATAAATAAATCAGATAAAATAATAAAATACAAGCAACTCCAAACATTGACTCAAAAGTTAACAACTCAAAACTTTATGGACTCAAAATGTTCATATTGAAACTTAAATGAAACATAAAATAAAGTTTTATAATAAACACAGCTTTTACACACAGTTCAAAATTATAACAATTATGCCATAATATTGCACTCTAACAGTTGCTGATGCAGTAACCATCTATAGATGCAATAAGAATAAACACAGCAAAATGCTGCAAGAGCTGAAACACCTGGTATTATAACAAGTATCAAAACTTGTAACAATTTAAAAGATAAACTTTAACGACTTATCTAACCGGACTTCAAAGCGCTTGAAATCATTTCACGACACTTCAATCTGACGCTATCAGCTGTGTACGACACCTTACACTGAGATCTACCCACCCCTCCCTCCACAACTCCCCCACCACCCCCCACCTTGGCTCCACCCCCCACTTTGGCCCCTCCCCCCAACTTGGCCTTTCCCACCACCTTGGCACCATGCCAAGGCGAGTCATCACCTCTAGATGACTCAGATTTTGGACTAGTTGACCCTTCGGTTGCCGTAGTGATGACCCCTGTGACTCCGCCCATGAGAGGGGAATCATTACTTATCGCGTCGCGTGAGTCTGTGTCATCAGCTTGTAAGCGACATGATGACGATGATGATGATGACGCAGGTTTAGATGAAGCAGACGGACCTGAATCTTCTGGTTTATTTGTAACAAAAAATACTTAGAATTATATTTTAATTGTTCCAAATATATTATATATAATGTAGATAAAGGGTGCAACAAGTCTAAATAATATAATTAGTATCCTACTTAAGAAATATATATGTATTGCAAAAGTTAGACAATAATGGCCAGTATCACAAGAAATAGTAAATTAAAGTAATAATTTAATAAGTCCAAAATTACTTTGCAAATAATTTACAATTTTGAATCATACACTGTGAGTTAAATAATTAAAATATCCAATCTGTCAACAATCTCTACTCGTCTATGTTTAGAAAGTTAAATACAAGATTGTGATTGGTTAGAAAGAGACCTTGCAGCAGCTTCTTCCAGTTCTTTATGAGGGATTTAGCGACTGAAGCGATTTCTTCATTTTTGCGCAGTTTACGAAAATTATTGACTGACATTCCAATACGAGTTTTCTATAGAAATAAAATATAGGGTATTTCATTTATATGTCTCTCGCCGTCACATCAGCACAGTTTCAAAGATAGATAAAATAAGACAATAGCTATATAATATATAAGAATAAAAAAGCATAAAGTAACAAATTAGATAGATTTTCATATTGTGTAAGATGACTCAATTTCTTTCAACGATAAAACTTCTAAGTGTATAAAAACACATTTCTGCTCGCTACCTGAAGTACGTCCAACGTCATTGGCTGCTTCTTGAGTGCTTTAAGCAGATCTAGACCAATAGGATCTGTCTAAATGTACAATAAATACTACAGTCACTTGCTACGGGGGGAAATTCATACAATGTAAACCTGTCGCAATATTTTTATAGTTTAAAACTAATATTATCAAGCTTTCAAGTCAATAAGGTACAGATTCGAAAGGGACACAAAATATGCCACGATGTACATGAATTAGGGCGAAAAGAGCGTAAAATGAGAGAAATAATTATAATATCGCTCACTGAATCTTTACTTGCGATCATTTTGTCTAATTTCTTCCCAATACGAACAACGTCATCGAAACAACTCATCGTGATCACGTGGGAGGGACGTCCCTTCCAAATTCCGTGTAAAAAATATCAATATTATTATTTAATTATTATTATATTATAATAATATATTATAATAATAAGTTGAACTACAAATAAGAAGTTTTGACAACTTCAGCTTTTTCCATCAAAAAATGTGATTTTTATTATTCGAGTGAATCATTAATTTTCATTTACGGAAAACTAAAATAAAATTGAATGATACCATTCAAATAATTAATCTGTTTCGTTTATTCATTTAAAAGATATCAATGTGCATGAGTGGGAGAGGGGGGGTTGATGATGCAATTTCTGAAGTTTATATAGGCCTATTTTTTCTGAGGATAGTCAATTAAATATTTTCATGAATGGGTTTTGTACAATTAGCGTGTCGAAACATTTATTAATTATTTATATAAATCTAGCCCCCCTTTCCACACAGTATGGGTGGACTTATTTAGCATAAAAATTACGATTTTCATTCAATGAACTCATCGTATAATATTATGTAGTAAATAGCAATTCAATAAAGTTCAATAATGAATTGATTGAATTATTATAGCTGGGGTTTAAAAGTCCCCCGCCCCACCCCCCAGAGTTGGTGACCAGATGCTAAATCTTATTGATTCCTGCACTCAATTTAAGTGCGTAATAATATTGAGTGCATCTCAATACATTTTATCATTTCAAATGCTGAAACTGATAGTGAACGATAGTTGGATTTAGAATTAATTATTTCAATATTTATTTAACAAATTATTTATAATATTATTTATGTAATTCTTCGTATTTTTATGTTATTCTTACTCGAGATAAATTAACATCCTCTGATAACAGTTTGTTAACAGGTTCGCTAATATTTTTAGCATTAAAATAGTAATTCAGCGCCGTTGAATTTATAGCGAATTGTAGCGAAATTTCACAAATTAATTACATTTTACTCACTAGTTTAAATACTTACATTACTTTTACTAATTATATGATAATTACGACTAATCATATTTAGTTTTTATTTCAGATTAACGCACACCTTTTTTTCTACCAAATGATGAAGTTAGCTGTAAAACATTACACGAGTGCTAGACTTAAACATTGCTTCATTTTACTCGCTCTCACTCTTTTTATAATTCTTATATTTGAAACACGAAAAACAAATAAATATTTTTTCGAAGATGCTCTAACAACTATTGGCTCCTTTATAAATAAAAAAATTAAGCAGGCAATTCTAAGAATTGGATCTGATGAGCCTATAACCCTAAACAGAACCCTAATCGGTATAAAACGTACCCACCCCTTAAACACCCACTCACCCCCCACCCCCCATCCATGCCTCACCCCCCAAGTAAAGTACGTGACCTTGGGACCGGGTGTCTCTAATGGTCGTCGTCTTGGCAACCAGATGTTTGACATAGCCGCCATGTTGTACGTCTCAGAACTGACCAATAGGAAGCCAGTATTGCAGAAAGTTAACTTCATCTATGAGATGGACAAAGTTTTTAACCTGTCAATCATTCCTCGTAGGACCGCCCCCAGCACATATTATATATTTGTCGAAGAAGCCTCTCTTAGGTACGATCGAAACATAGAAGCCCTTAGTAAGCCCTCGCATGAGGCTTTCAACAAGACTACTATCATTATCGAAGGCTTTTTCCAGAGCTGGAAATATTTGCGTGGGATAGAAGGCACCATTAGAAAACATTTTCAGTTCAGAAAGGAAGTCAAAAAATTCGCGGATCATTTTTTAACCAGTCACTACCCCCCCGGGTGGGTGGGGAATTTCGTGAGGGTGGCTATCCACGTGCGTAGGGGGGACATTATGGCGCGGAAGAAAGTTGAGTACGGATACACGACGCCTAATGTGACGTATTTCCGGCACGCCATGAACTATTTTGTGGACAAATACAAAAAAGTTCAGTTTATAGTTATATCTCAGGATAAGAAATGGACGCGGGAGAATATAGTAGAGAAAATAACGTCATCTGATGACGTCAGAGTGACGTACGCGTTTGATAACACTAGCGGACAGGATATGGCCATCATGGCGTCGTGTGATCACGTAATCATGTCTACGGGGACGTTTGGTTGGTGGGGCGGGTACCTAGCGAAGGGATCGACCGTTTATTTTGCTGACTGGCCAATGAGAGGGTCGCAATTATATGAAGAAGAATTTAAACAAGAAGATTTCTTCCCTCCATCTTGGATTCCCATGTGATTTATAAAAGTTTACCCTACAAAAGATGACGTCATTTATGAGAATTATGAATGTTTACCCGTGTGCTTTTTAAAAGTTCATTTTGTCAACAAATACTATTATAATTTATTTTTAGATCAAAATATGTTCGCAGATTTACTTTGAGTTACCTCTGCAGTTTTTAAATTAAATGTAGTATATATATATAACTTAGCTTGTATACATGAGATGCATCATACGATCTTATGATACAATGTGTAATATTTATATATAAGGCCGATCAGTATAATAATCGATCTCTAACTGATAACGCATCGATTAATAACAAAGCGAATACAACATGAACTGATAAGGGACTGAATGACTAACTACTTTACATTATCTATAGGACTTAGAACTATGATCCACTTATGAAACCATATGTGTGTAGAAAGACCTCGACGTACCTGCTGCTGATAATTGTGAGTAAGCGACTATAATGATTGAAAGAACGGCCATCATTCAATATTTCTTAGTCATATGAGAATTATATTATATCGAATATAAGAGGAGCTCATATCTCATTTTTAAAATTTTTGTCCTTTAAGTTATTGACAGGGGGGTACTAGACCCACTGAAATAAATCTTAATGTACAATCCTAGACACCGGGGGCTACTATGTAACTTTTTCTCAAATCATAAGACTAGTTGTATGTAAGATAAGTTGATAACTTAGCTTACCTTATTTAATGTTCAACAATTGGCCTCATTATAATAGCATTCAGCTAGACTCTCTATTATAGGCTTAGATCCATCATTTTCATATCTTTTATCGAATTAAGTACGGGGTCATAGACAGGGGGGAGGGACGTTGTGAGAATTTTAATTCCCCCCCCGCACTCCTCCCCTCTGACTGAAGGTAACATATTTTTTGTAGTGTTAAAGATGTGAGTTGAGCGCAAATACCCGCCCTCCCCCTTGTGACGATACATATATGTGGAGACTAAATAAGTGTAATTGAACCCCAAAAGTGAGTGATAACCTGTAAACGGTCATCCCTTCAATTTTGAAAGGAACGCCCCCTTCCCCCCCCCCTCAAGTCAATAAGACGACCTATTTCAAGTCACGTGTAGCTTTTTTACTCAACTGTTGCATGGTTTCAGCTTTCAATATATATCATTGTTTCAATTGCAGAGAAAATTTACAACTGAACTTTATCGACAAGAACTTGCTTTGCTTTCATATCATAAATTTCATAATCTAGTATAGGACTAACAGTGTTAATAAATACGCGTAGAGAATTTTCACTGACGACTTTAGATAAATTATAATTATTGAGAGTCTCTTAAAGAAAAGCTGTGCACTGAGATAAAATATCAGGTTAAAGTCGAGTATCTATATATAGGACTCGATTTGTGTCAATCGTGAAACGTTATTTTGATAATAAGCTTACGAATTAATGTTTAATTAATTAAGATTTTAAATTAGGCATGCTTTTAACAAAATTATTCGATTTTCTATTTGTATAAAATTTGATACGATTGTTAATATAGTATATAGTATAATCGTTCTATATTTTGATCAATGCAAAACAAATTGTATTGTATTTGCCTATTGTATTTGCTTAACATTGTAAGGTATATAACTACATTTTTATGAACTTAAAAATTATTCTACATTTTTCTTAATGTCTTATTTTGACATTATATTAAAAATGTCAAATAATTATTTAAATAAAATAAATATCTATAGTTTACGTCCTAAAATTATTGTTGGGTTTCAATATTTGAACATTGCACAGCTTTTTTAGATGAACTTAAAATTAATATCACGTAGTAATGGATACTTCAAGCATACACCTTGCTTCAAATGTTTTGCAATTTGTTTAACGTTGCTAACTGCTATCTACGTCATTTCACTACATATCTACGCGTCAATTCAAGATAAACAGCGAGTATTGTTTACAAACACTATAAACAGCGTGTTTACTCTGATAAACATAGAGTTAACGAGTATAAACAAACAACAAACTAATTCATCTAACATCACCAATATACTTCTCGCTATTTCTTGTGTTCAAAAATCACTACCTACATACTCAAACCTCGGTACTTTCTCTTCAAACTGTACTTCAGTACCCAACTTTAAATACATAAGTACACAAAATGATAAATTCGTCACAATCTGGTCTGGTTACTGGAGTCACAGAGGCCTAGGTAATCAGTTGTTCAGCATTGCTGCCTTGCTGTACCTCTCTGAAATAACTGGAAGAACCCCTCTCATCGCGCCCACCAGTACATTCAAAGCTGTTTTTGAAACGTTTGACCTTTCTGAACTGCCTCAAGGTCATCCTATCTGTCCTTGTTATGAGTTCACTGAGTCTCGGTCGCTGGCCTACGATCATCTGATAGAAGGTCTAGGTCATCATTCCCACGGGGCGTTCCCATCAAGGACTTTAGTTATGAAGGGATTTTACCAAAGTTGGAAATACTTGCGAGGGACTGATTTCAGCAAATATTTTAAATTTCGAATGGACGTTAAAAGTTTTGCGGATAAATTTCTACGAGATAATATCCCACCAGGATGGATCAACGCATTCGTGAGGGTTGGGGTTCAAATCCGGAGAGGGGATATTCTTAAATCCAAGATGGTGGCCAAGGGATACACGACGCCTAATGTGACGTATTTCCGGCGCGCCATGGACTATTTTGTGGACAAATATGAGAAAGTTCAGTTTATAGTTATATCTCAGGATAAGAAATGGACGCGGGAGAATATAGTAGAGAAAATAACGTCATCTAATGACGTCACAGTGACGTACGCGTTTGATAACACTAGCGGACAGGATATGGCCATCATGGCGTCGTGTGATCACGTGATCATGTCTACGGGGACGTTTGGTTGGTGGGGCGGGTACCTAGCGAAGGGGTCGACCGTTTATTTTGCTGACTGGCCAATGAGAGGGTCGCAATTATATGAAGAGGAATTTAAACAAGAAGATTTCTTCCCTCCATCTTGGATTCCCATGTGATTTATTATCAGTTATAGCATAATTAACGTTAGCTTTAATGAAATAGAATTTATTTTATAAGTTAGAAGCATGCGGGTGTTTTATATGACTAATTTATCTTAATTTATTCGTTTTATTGATATGATAATAATGCGTTTTGAACAGATGTACTTATACCGCGGATTGATTGCTTTATAAAGGTGTCGAATGTAGTTTAATAATGTATATAAGGATTACTAGGAGAATGAAGCGTGAACGCTGTCAATTGTGTTCTTCTATTAAAAACTTTACATCGTTCATATCAATACTGCTTAGTAAATAAATCAATAAATATGAAGAAATAAAAGCGCTTTGCAAAGTGATAGCTTTTAAATATGACGGGGCGTCATATTTAAAAGTCCAAGTCACAGCTTTAGTCACAGTTTAGTCACAGTCACAGTTTAGTCCAAGTCACAGCTTATTCAATTATTGATATTTAATAATAATACTGACAATAATGATATTTAAAAACAATATTTGTAAACACAATTATACAATAAATAGTTAGTATTAACTATATATTACACATTGTATTCAAATATTACACAATATTATTCAATAATACACAACATTACACTATGTTATTCAATATTACACAACATTACACAATGCTACTAAGTTTATCCAGGAATCTTTCCTTTGTATGTCTATCTTTCAACTGGTTATATTTGCAAACAAGAAAACCAGTCACAAGCATCAGCACCAAGCAAACTGTCATCAGCACCAACACCAGCATCCTATACAGCCCCCCAGCCCCCTCAGACCCTCCCCCTGGGTACAGGCTCGCCTGGTGGGGATCCACCGCGACCAGAGGAGGCGTGATGGACCCCAGGGCCAGCAGGTGGGGCACCAGGGTGTTCCAAAAAGCCATACGTGAGGTGCGCAGGTTTTGATGCATAGAAATATCTTGGGAGGTGATATAAAGGTGGGGGGTTTGGGTGGGGGATGTGGGGGTGAATGTGAAGGGGGGGTTTTGATCAGTGGGGGTTGGTTTACTACAATTATAAAATATTTGTTAACTTATTATAAGAAATAAAAAGTTGATTAAGTGCTTACTTTACTTAAAATCTATGTTGTTAATAGTAAGTTTCAGACACCTTTTTTAGTAGTTTATAATCGTAATAAAAACCTAAATCTTAACCAATTGATTCTAATGTGATAATTTCATTTAGTAAATATATGACTAATAAATAAATAATTACAAACCTATACTTAGCGAAATTTGTCCACAATTTCATCATAATTTTACTCATTTCTTTATCGTCTTTATTCCACACCTTTTTTTCGTCGCCTTCTCGCAGTATATTTCTACCGCTAAACGGTGACCCAAATACCATGTCTAGTTCCATTAAATGATGAACACCCCACCAGGTAGAATCTACAGGGTGGTAATCCTGATTTGATTGATCAATGATTAGATGATTGGATAGATAGTTATATTTGTAGAGGTAGATATCATTGCTTCGTGATGATAGATAGTCAGATAGTCGAATAGATGATGAGACTATAGTCAGATCACTCATAAACTGCAAGAGAAAGATACTTTTAATTTCTGAAAGATAAGCTATATATTTATTGAATTATTTAAATAAAATAACCAATAATCTTATTTATTTTTTAAGTTTTTGTTAATTGAAAGTGTTACCAATATTGTATAAGGACGGACTTGAGGTTATTTAATCATTACTGGTACAACTTCAATTTATAGAAAGACATTTAGTAATAAAAAAGGTGCGAAATTGAGCTATAAAAATGATAGATAAAAGTACAGTTTGTAAGAAATTTTAGAATTAAATAACTGTAACTCCTGATTGTGAAATGAATGAAGAATTAATGATAAGATATTATACAAATTTAGTCAATTATTTAACTACCAGTAATATTTATCAACGTTTTTTTTCTTTATTTATTTTTTAAGTACCAACAAATTTTAAAGTGTACATACATGTAAAGAAATTAATATTATTTACTTATACGATATTGTATTAATTTACTTCTTTAAACATTTTCCTATTTGTGTAGACGTCATTCACTTCCGGCCAGTGCGTATATTCCAAGATGGCCGCCTCAGCAATGGCTGCCGGCCACCGGAAGCGATTAACGATCACGTGACGTATCGCTTTCTCGAAGGTCTTTCTAGTTAAACCGTCGTCAAATGTAGTATCTGCAAAATATGCATTTAATTTCAGTTTAATAATTTATTTCATTTAAAAAGCGACACTTTTTTATGCCGACGAGTGTTGTTACTTAAACAAATCTGTTTAAAATTAATTGTTAGTCTCAGTTTATGATACCGTCCACTAGGTATAAAACAACAAAAGTTTTACTATCAAAGAAATTCTAAATCAGTAAGAATTCAGTAGAAATTCGAAATCAGTAAGAAGTATCACAGACAAAATGCGCTGTAATACTATGAACAGGAAATTTTAAAAGAAAAAACTGATATCAAAAGAAGAGACGTCAAATTTTCATCATTACGTTGATAAATAAACTATAACTATATTATATCTATATTGATTGTTGCAAGAGTAAATCATATTTGAATCCTTGTTTCAATAGATCCATAAAACAAATAATATACTATCAACACAATTTTCAAAAAGGTAGCGTTTTCGTTTAAAAACCGTCGAGCTGTGATTCGTCGATATCCGTGATGAACAGATGCAGGCTCCGCCCCCATTCATCCTCGACCACGCCCATCATCACAGGCATAGGCTGGTATCTGCCTGTACTGAATGCAAACTGAGGAAAGACCGGAAGTAGTTTGTTGTCGATACGAGGCCGGAAGTTGAAATAGGAGGGAACAATGTTGTCAAGCTTTGAGCGAGAACAAATAAACAACAGTGAATGATGTTAGAAATATGTTCAGCATCAGAAATGAGATTATAATTTCATTCAATTTAGATATTAGTGTACTGATCGAATGATTTATTTATTTACTAAATTCATTAATTAATCAATCAATTAAGAAGTTTATTGACAAAGTAATTTTATAATGTCTGATTCACACAATCATAAATCATTCAATCAGTCACTTAATCATGCAAATCAATCACTCAGTCAATCAATCAATCAGTGACTTGTCAATCAATCAATCAGTCAATCAATCAGTCAATCAATCAGTCAATCAATCAATCACTTAATCATTCAATCAATCAATCAATGATATAAAAACAATCAAACATTCTGTAACTAGCCAGCAGAAACGACTACAATCCAACCTCGTAACGTTTATCAATGAACAGCTGGCTATCCACAGAACGCAAACATTCAGATAGATTTCCCGCGCTAGGGGGATCACGTGACATTGAAGACGAGGAGGGGGGCCAGGATGAGGGAGGGCGGCCGTGCGAGGCCCCTTGAGGACACCCGACCTTGCTGGCGACCTTGCGGAAGAAAGACTCAAGGTCGTCGTACATTAAAGTCGGGTCATAGGTCGACCAGAAGGCCAAAGGTGACCCGCTTTGTAAGATAGCTCGCTGAAACAGATCTGTGGTCAAAAAGTTGTATAATTAATTAAAGTGTAGTTTTATTGCAAGAAAATATTTCAAAATCAACACCTTTTTAAAGCTAGCAAGAAGTCTTTAAACGCAACAACATTTTATTTTATATTTCAGATGTAAGAATACACTTAGTAAGGTATATAATGTATAGAATAAAATCAGTCAATAAACAACAAAATAATATATTAATGCTACTACGTACTGTTAGCACTTGGTGACGTCATAAGGAGACCAATGCTCGCCGCCCCCGCGCTGCTACCAAACAGGGTAACGTTCCCCGCGTCCCCCCTAAACTGTTCAATGTTTTCAGCGACCCATTTAATGGCTTCAAGTTGATCTAGTAGGCCCCAGTTGCCCCCTAAACGATCATCACCTGTCGTCAAAAAACCTACAAAATGCAAAAATA